>JAOWMA010000169.1:0-106579 GCA_025962755.1 Colletotrichum tropicicola | reverse complement strand
AAAATAAAAAATAACCTTATAGTATATATAAATAAAAGTAAAATTAAATAGATATTAGTTAGTTATTATAAAGACTTTCTAAAAGAGATATATAGTATTATTAACTAAGCCAGAGGTTGAGACGGGCGGAGGGGGTAGGGGGTAGGGGTAGGGGGCGTTGGATGGCAGTTTTGTCAGCTCAATTGGATTAATTATACAAAATTTCACACTTCGTAGTTGACATGAGCAGAGAGAGAGAGAGAGCCCTTTCATCTTCGCACTCTCGCATTCTCGCATTCTCGCCTTCACGACGCAGCAGGTACTGAGCTGAAATCAAGGATATGCCCGACGCGGGATCAATGGAGTGCGCAGATGCTGCGTGAACCAAGGTAATGGAGGCGCGGCTGTAACACGTGCTGCCCGTCCTGAGAGGCCGTTCTGGTTTTGAAACGACAGAAACGACACAGCCGCGAAATAGGAGCAGAACGTCCAGGACTGTGCTCCAACCAACCGACAATAGCCAGATTCGGTCGCATATGGAGGCTGCACCGACAGGAAGATGCCGGCCGAGTCTGCCTGCAGATCGTACGTTACCGTGCTTTGGGTGAGATTCCAAGATCCTGTGGGGCAGATCGATGATGCAGCTTGCTGAGCCGGGGAGGTTTCAACCTCGGCTCGCATGAACACTTCACATCCGGACGGTTGCTCATCATTCCCCGTTGCCCGTCTACTCGATTTGATCTCGTCGTCTGTTCTAAGCCTGATCGAAACATTGGGCAGCATTTCCGAGCCGCAGATTTCTGTGCGATGCCATGACAGGCCATTTGCGGCTCTCGAACGCCATGCGGCGTCATGGCTGCAGTTCGTCTCTCCTGATTGCGACGTCTGGGCAATCTGGCGTCCCAGGGCCCGCACCGGACGCCGCCGCGCATCCCGGCCCGGCCGTTCCCTTCCGTCGCTGACAGCTCGGCAGGCAGCCGATCAATTCCGGCCGGGAGACTAGACAGGAGACCAGGCCCGTGAAGTCCGGCCCCGGCCGGCGCTGGGGACGTCGGAGCCGCTTAGCGCAGGCTCCCCGGGGATTTGCCACTCGGTAGCGCATCGGGTTGCCATGTCGCAGCCCTTAAGCTGTGAGTGTGAGGGGTTCGCAGATCCGGGCGAGCGGACAAGAAAGATGACGGCGGGCTCTGTTTGCACTGGGCAGGCAACAGAGAGGCGCTGGGCGGGTGACATGGTGGCCAAAATGCCAGATTGACTGCCCCCTCCGAGGTGCAGGAGGTGGAATTTTTCAGGGTCCAATGGCGGGTCTGGCTACAGGGGGCGGGGTGTCATCTGGCGATGGGCGGTCTGGCGGCCAAGAGCGTTCAAAACGGAAGTTGGGGCCGCGGTTTGCCTCTTGTCGCCGAATTTGTTGGGAAAGACGAGCAAGACCGGAAAATGCATGTGAGAGTCGATCTGCGAAAGAAAATTGTTGACCGGCTCTCTGCTAGCACGCGCGCAAGCTCCTTCCTGGTTTCTGCTGTGCTGGCCGTTGCGAACATCGGAGTGTGTTTGTATGTGTGGTGTGTGACGGGCAGAGTCGCACACAGCCAGACCATGACGCTCGGTGTCGTCAAATGTCTGGTTGGGCGCGGCTGGTCTGGTTGGGGTGCGACCGAGACCTCTTATGAAGCCATGAGTCGACGCTGACAGAGTAATCAAGTAGGTATGGGGAGACGTAGAGACAAGAGGCCGAGATAGATGCATCTACGGCGCATGCCGTCCCGTCCATTCCGGCCGAGAGCTGTCAGCCAGCTCCGACCTGACGTTCGTCATCAATGACATGATGGCGCACCGCGTCGAGAAACTGACTGCAAGAGGCCTGTCGCTCACATGCTTATCGTTGACCGTGATGTGACTTCATGGTGATTAGATAAGAGGGTCCCCCGTCAGCAAAGGGACTGCAATTAAAAGAGGGAAAAAAAATCTTCGATACGAAGTGAAGAGGACAGACGGAATCGGGCATAGCGCTCCCCAACAAAATGGACGCGCAGGTCGGGTAGCCAGGGCCCACGGCGGATGGACCGTCGATAGTTTGTGACGTGGACTGGGTACTTCATGCGCGTTAGCACCGTAATTGGGAAGATGATGTTGGCGCTAACAGATGGCTCGTACGGATACACGACCCGCTCGCCGGAAAACCACCAGGAACCAGGGGTAGCACCTCAGCCTGGGGCTTCCAGAAGGCAGTGGGTGACAACGGGTCCCCGGCCGGTGGCCGTCTCCAGAGTGTGCGTTGCGCTTCGTTGCGTTGCGTCGCGTCGACTTCACCTGACCAGTTGGACTTTTTTTCTTGTTTGCTTTTGGCCGGCAACCCGGAGCTCCCGGCGGCAGTTCGCTTCAAGTCGCTGGAGACCAGACGCTTTCATCGCGATCCCGTCTGTCGCATAACGTCGCGAGTAGCGTGACCAAAGGGCACTGACAAGTCTGGACGGCCGTGCTGCTTTACAATGGCCTTGTCGACTCTGGCATGGGCCGAACAGATGCTCTGTTTCCGCAGCCGCAGCCGTAGCCGCACGCGAAATAGAGTTGGAGCTGGTGACCAAAGCTCCCAATGCGTTCCAAGGGCGTTGCCGTTGTCGGAAAGGGCTTTGCCTAGTGTCTCATGGAACCCGTCCAAAGAAGCATCCATGTCGCAGCTCGCCAACCGTTTCAGTCAGCAAATTAGCAGCCGCGCAAAAGTAATATCGCGTGCGCCGTTGCGGCAGCACTTCATCATCGCCTTGATTCACTGCCATGGTATCTGCGTCCGGTTATCAAGCAGGCAGGCCTGGTGTTGGAACTCCGTGACTTGGGCCCCTTTGCAAATCCTCCCCCGGGTGCCAGGGTAGACTTGCCAGAGAGCAAGGATGTCATCGAGGAGCCGAGGCAAGTGAGCTTTAAAGGAGTTGAGCTTGGGTTGAAGATGGATCCCCCACAGTCCAGGGGGGGCGCCCCTACTCCGTCTGTTAACAGGAACGGTGTCTGGCTTGCGGCGCCTTTCGTCCGGAGTCAGGGCTGCAGCTGTTAATCATGTGCTTGCTCAACAATCACGGCCAGGCTAGGAGCGACAGGGTTGCTTGCCGTTGATGATGGTTGATGAGAGCGTGTGTTGCTTGGCGGACCACGTCCGTCGAATCGCGGGACCCAAGCCCAGTGGTGGAATCCACAGAGAGTAGCACCTCCCGCGGCCACCCGACAAGGCGGGCAAGCGCGCACGAGGCACTTGCGGCTTCAGGAAGGCGATGGGCGTTGCTTCCGTCAGTTGCGTCTTGCTGCTGCTGCTGCTGCTGCTGCTGCTGATGCCGTCGCGCTTGCCTGTTGTTGGCTCCCGTCATCTTGTGCCCATCTCAGTCTTCTTTCCCCTTGCGTCGTCCAACTGAC
Organism: Colletotrichum tropicicola; assembly: GCA_025962755.1. NCBI lineage: Eukaryota > Fungi > Ascomycota > Sordariomycetes > Glomerellales > Glomerellaceae > Colletotrichum > Colletotrichum tropicicola. The sequence goes on along the minus strand of JAOWMA010000169.1, from coordinate 103,198 downwards.
CCGAGGAAGGTACTGTCCAAGGTAGGTACCTACCTACCTTGACGTGGACGCCGTGTACGTACCTCCTCTCCGAACTATTTTCCTTTGCATTGAGACGGCCCAAAGCAACGAACCTGCTGCATTTATGGATGCCAGCTTGCTTTGCCTCGCCTTTCCGTGCTTGCCATGCTCGACGTTAGCCGTTGCGCCCTGGCCCCCGGGCCAGCATTGAAAATGGCCAAAGCCCGAGCAAAGACTAACTGCTCCCATCATGTTCTGGTCCCGTCACCCACACCAAAAATTCAATTCTACCTGCCCTGACTTACCATCAGGTACTTGCCTACCTTACCTACCTACCACCTACCTTGCATGGAGGGGGAGGAGCCGCCGGCCTAGCACACACACACACACACACACACACACAATATCCACCTGTGTCCATGTCCACGTCCTCATCCACATCCACATCCCCGTCCAGGCCTGTCCCGTCCAGTCCAGTCCAGAAAACCACCCTCCCCTTCCCCATATTAAGACCTCGAGGATCCCCTCGCTTTGACCTGGGTGCTTGTCCTGTCTCTTCCTCTTCTCTATTCTCCTCCTCTCTCGTTTTCTGTCTTCCCCTCTGCACACCCGCGGCGGATAGCAACATTGTCTGTAGTATTGGCTCGAAGAAGCTACACGCGCTACAGTTCCGTGTAAAAGAGCCCTCTCCTCGCTCATCGTCTCTACGTTGCATCTTTCCCACGTCCCCCGGCCACCGAGTCGACGTTCTGTCTACGTCAAACAGACAGCTGCCATAGAGTAGAGTCTGCCTGCGCCGCAACCGTCGCGTGCTGAGATACCCTCCTCGCAGACGAGCTTCCGTCTCATTTGCTGCCGCGCGATTCAGCAACGCCCCAACGCCCGAGAACAGCGGGACCGCAACTTTTCGTTCGAACCGAGACGCTCAATTGGTCAACCCCCACCATGGCCGGCGTCACCGTGCTCAGCGAGCTTCCGCCCGCTTCGCTCTTCACTTTCCCGCCGGACGGCGCCCACATGGCCATCCCCCCACCTCTGCCCGGCTCCATGTCCGCCGCTCCCCTCTTCGAGATCCCCGACAACATCTTCACCGCCGCTCTCGATCCCAAGGTGCCCATCACCATTGCCGCCACCTACGCTGTCACTGTCAAGCTGTTGAACAAGTACAACCAGTCGAATGGCCGTAAGCCCTGGGGAATCAGCAAGACCAAGCCCTTCTTCGTTTTTGTTGTGCTGCACAATGTCTTCCTTGCCGTCTACTCGGCATGGACCTTCTGGGGCATGCTGGGAGGCATGCGCAGGAGCGTTGTGAGCCCCTTTGGCCCCAATGGCCTGGCTGCCACCGCCGACAGCTTCTGCCAGCTCAACGGTAACGCCGGTTTTGGTGCCGCCACCGTTTACAACGAGACGGTTGGCTTCTGGTCCAGCCTGACTGGCCAGTCTGCTCTGGGTTTCGATGGGCGCCCGAGCCGCACCGCCACCGGTAGAATCTGGAACGAGGGCCTTGCCTTCTACGGCTGGATCTTCTACCTGAGCAAGTTCTACGAGGTCCTCGACACCTTCATTATCCTCGCCAAGGGCAAGCTCAGCTCCACCCTCCAGACGTACCACCACGCCGGCGCCATGATGTGCATGTGGGCTGGAATTCGCTACATGTCCGCCCCTATCTGGATGTTTGTCCTGGTCAACTCCTTCATCCACGCCATGATGGTAAGTTTGCGTGTCAAGTTGTCTCTGTAGAGCAAAGATGCTAATTGAATGTAAACAGTACACATACTACACCATCACCGCCTTCAACATTCGCGTTCCCATGGCCATCAAGCGCACGCTCACCACTCTCCAAATCACCCAGTTCCTCGTCGGTGCTTCGTACGCCATGCTTCACTCCTTCGTCTCCTACACCGTCCCCGTGACCATCTACACCTCCAAGGGCGCCGAGGGTGCGGCCGCGACCGAGTCTACTACCAGCGCCGCCGTCGAGGCCACCGCGACTGCCGCTGCCGGTGCCTTCGAGACCCTTAAGAACATGGTCTTTGGCGCCTCGGCTAAGGTTGCTGAGGAGGCTGCTACGGCGTCCGTTGCCGCTGCCGCCGCCGCGCCTCCCCAGCCCGGGTTCATCGCCGAGACTGTCTACGTCACGCAGCCTTGCATCACCACCAGCGGAGAGACTTTCGCCATCTGGCTCAATGTCTTCTACCTGGCCCCTCTTACCTACCTGTTCGTCATGTTCTTCATCCGCAGCTACCTCCGCCGCAGCAGCGCCGAGTCGGCCAAGGGCAAGGGCAAGACCCGCCGTGAGAGCAACGTGACCATGGCTGAGAAGGCCGGCTGGGACGCCGCCCGCGATGTCAACCGTGAGATCTACAACGGCTCTACCGAGTACGCCGTTGAGGGAAGCCCTCGCCGTGCCAACGGCAAGGTCAAGGCCTAAGTGTCTTGTACGACGTATTGAAGATGGGAAACGTGACAGGAAACAAGGGATAACGGAGGATGAGAGGCCTGAAAGAGGACCTGGGAAGGCGGTATGGTCATAATTATCCGGCGTTCTGAGCAGGGAAAACATTTGGGGTAAAGCATTTGCATCACCCGGAGCGCTCGTTATCTAGTCGTAACAGTCTAGAGTCTTGCATTTCACCGCGCGGGGTACATAGGCAAGCCGGACAGATCCGGCACGAGTATATGTAGTGACCAACACTGAGTTTCGTTAACATGTCGTCCTGCAAAGTGATCAGGTTGGTTGGATGTCGGTGTGATGTCATCACGTGAGGTCGGCCTGCCGGACCGGGTTGTCGGGATCACGCCATGGGTTAGACCTGAAGGGGATAGGCTCCAATCAGACGGAGCCGGAGGCGGTAGTGTTGCAAATCGGTAACGGCGTTAATGTGGAGAAGCCCGCCCGGAGCCCGGAGCATCCTCCGAACCCGACCGCCTCGCCGGTCTCATTAGCCAATCCGAGTCAACCTCGAAAGCCACGCGACGCACCCTTGGACTAAACCACTTTAACCCGCCTTATTGGTGTCTGAGCCACAACACACAAGAATGTCCTGCTCTGACCCTTTTCTTCTTCTTTGCTCCTGCAGCTCACGCTTTCTTCTCTGCTGCCGCACGTTCTGCAGCGACGAGTCTCGTCTGAGCCACAACACGGACTGATGCGGCGCCCGTCCGCGGGGTGTGCCTCGTCTGTCTGTCTGTCTGTCTGGGAGTGACATTTGGGATTGCGGGGGACGGGGAGAGACACTAAAAAGTACCTACCTGCTTACCTGTCGCGCGGCCGTTGTGCGACTCGTGGCTGTGGTGTCCGTGTTCGCGGCACTCTGGCGCGTGTCGTGTACCGGTGCCGGTGCCGGTGCGTACATGTGGTCGCGCGCGCGCGAGCGGCGTATCGAGTGCGGGGATGTATGGTTGTGAGTAACCTACCTACCTACATCTAGTAAGAAAGTGCTGGCTAGCGCAGTGTGTGTCTTTTGGGTTTCCTTTCGCCGCGTCCATCCATCCCATTCCCGCCTACTTTTCTTTTACCAATACGTCCTCCTGTCTGCCTCGTTCTGAGTCCAACCCCAACTGTGACTCTGACTCTTGCTCTGGCTCAGCTCACGGGCTCCGTCAGTCAGTCTGTCAGTCAGGCAGATAGACAGTCAGACACCGGGCTATAGCTCCTCGTCCGACCGATGATGTCCTCCCATGTGCATCGGTCAGACGTCGAGCGTGAGGCAAGGGAGGTGCAAGTCTAGGGATAGAGAGTCACAGGCATTCCAGACCATTTCACCACCATACATAGTCCATGTTACCCGTCAGACGCAGGTAAGCACCCGACATCCAGCACCCCACGGCACATGTGAATCGAGACTGCGAACAGATCATGACGAGGCTGACTGACCGCGATAATTCACCCCATTACACATACACTCCATCTCTCTCTACATGCTATACTGTCCTTGTCCTACCCGCCACCACCACCACCACCACCACCACGCCTTGAACCTTGTTGGCTTTCGAGCTAAATCGGACCGCACCAAACGCGCAGGCTGGCTACCTCGACTGCTTTGCCTCCTTTTGTCCCTCCTACCCCCCCGCCCGCGCCTCCCAGTCAGACCGGGCCGCAAGGACGCTTTGGAGGGGGTAAAGACGACGGTCTGACGGACGGCGCAAGGAGACAACAGGAGCGCTAGGCTAGCCTCGGCACAAGGATGACCACCACCACCACCGTCTCTTCCTCCTCTCGCGTGTACGACTACCTGTCTGTCTGAGATGCAAGGTGTCGGTGAGCATCTACTCCGTCAACCGTGAGCGATCGCGAGACGCGCCTCAAAGTATCGTGAACACTTACACGAGGCCAAAAGTCTGGGACTGCCTCGCCACACAAACGGGAGTCATCGGTCACGACGGGGCCAAGGTTTGGAAATACTGAAGTTTGTTCAACGATTTTATTCTATGCTGCTTGATCGTGTCATGCGAGGAGGGGGGGAAGTCGAGGGTTGGACGTGGCACCCGGGCGCAACAAGGTTGGCTCGCCGCCCGTCCGGGTTGTTTCCCCTTTTCCCCTTTCCCATTCCCCGCGTTACGCTCTCTCATCCTATGTCGCTTCCTTGCCATCGACCAATAGGTGATGTTAACTCTAAACACACAACGCCAATCCATGAAGGTGTTCGGCCGACCTATTCCGCCTCGCGACTCAGACCGTCCAAAGGGGTACCAGGACACCCCCTTTACGATTCGGAGCCCAGGTGAAATACCCGGCCATCACATCTGGGGTATATACCTCCATAGAGTATGCCGCCAAACTCCGTACTGGGAGGGCCAAATTAGGGCCGATGTATGTTGTTTCGTAAACGATCCGTTCCACACTCTTTTAAAAAAAAAACAAGCCAAATTCGAAGCTCGATATTCCGTCCAACGCCACGCTGTAAATTAAAGACAAGACCCAAGCCGCTTCAGTCGGATTCGAAACCGATGGGGCGTTCTATGTGCGGATCGGGAGTAATGGTTGTGACGCGTGTGTGCAGTCCATTAATGGGGGTATTGTGGTGTCGGTGTTCCGTGTGGTTGGGGTGTCTGGTATCGTCGGGGGTGGTTGGTGAGAATCACCGCCGCCGTGTATGTGTGTTGTGTCTATGATTCTAATAGTGTTTCGCTCATCGTGAAAGGCCGTCAATCGTGATCCGCGCATGTTGCTTCGCCCCCGATGGCTTCCCCTCTGGGATCTGAATCCTCCCGCCATCATCCTCTTTTGGCCGAGTCCCTCAGAAGGTGCTCCAATTCCAATCGCGCGGCACACTGGCGGCCACCTCGGGTCCCTTCGTGGGAGGGAGGAGACCCGGCATCATGGGGGCGACGGGGCTCGCGACGATGGGGCTCGCCGGGGAGATGCTGTCTTGGGAGTCGGAGCTCTGGTCGCTTCCGCTGCGGCTGCCGTTACGGCTCTTCCACACCTTAAATTCGGTATAGCAGTGAAAGCAGGCGCGGGAGGGGGCTCCGCGAGGGTTGTAATTGCAGTCCTCGTCGAGGGGAATGGCGTTCGCCGAGTGCGGGCCGCAGAAAATGTTGCCACAGCGGCGGCAGTGGTGACGGCGAGTGAAGGTGTTGAAGTTGCGCTTGCAGGTCGGGTCGTCGCACATGGTGGACTCGGTGTCGGGCTGTCGGAGGTTGTTAGTATACTGGTCCACGGAGCATGCAGTGAGCCGTCGCATGAACCTACCTTCCAGTGCTTGCGTGTAGGCTCGCCAGTGACCTGGGGGAACAGCTCGGGATCCAAGTCGAGGTCGACGACCTTGCCACTGTCGCCGGTGGAGCGGCGCGACAGCTTCTGGCCGATAACGCTGAAGCCAGGCAGGCTGATGAAGCTGCTGTTGGAGCGGCGCAGGCAGAGCAGATCCTCGCCGTCCATGTCCTCGGCCTTGGCAGTCCGGGGCATCTTGGAGTGGTGCTGGGTCGGGCGGAGGACGGCGGGCATGTAGATGGGGCGTACCGACTCGGTCAGACACGACTTGGGCGAGGTCGGCGAACCATCGTGGGGAGTGCTCAGCGGCGAGACGCGCTGGCGGTAAGGCTGAGGGGCCGTCTGGAAGGACTGGGACCGGGCGTGGGTGAACTCGGGGCGGTTGGGGGCGTAGAAGTTGGCGGGACCGCGCTGGTCGGCGAGGGTAGGCATTATGAGGTCGGTAGCCATTGTGTCGGATCCAGGGTGAGAATACTCTGTAGCAGTATTGGTGTGAGTCGTATTGGGGATCGCTTTGATGGAGCGCGTCAACGATGGCAGCAGGCGCTAATTAAAATAATCCAGACAGTCGCGGGTTGGGTAACGCGACGGTGTGGTGAGAGGGTGGTGAGGATAAAAGGGTGAAGGTGCTGCGGCGGCTGGGGGTTTGATTAAGAGGCGTTGGTCTCGTGTTGTCGGAGATGCTTCGGGGTAGGCCCTTTTGGTGAGCGTGGCGCGAAGCAAGCGTTGCCGCAAACGTCCAAAGTATGTTTCGTGGTCGTGACCGTTTCCCTGGCGTTTGCCTGGAGCAGTGCGAGAAGGTGGAAGGAGGAGGAAGAGGAAGAAGCAATCGCCGCAGGAGGATGCGTGCGTGCGAGGAGTGGGAGCGGGATGGTGAAGTAAGTAATAGTTGGTTGGCGGCTTGGGATGGAATGGGACGAGACGGGCTTCGACTCGGGAATGGGGGCGTGGGAGGAGGAGCCTTAAGGGCGAACGGCGGTCGAGGAAGGAAGGGGTGCGGGAGCGGGTTCCCTATTAGTTTTAATGCTGCGGCAATTGGCGGAGGGAGTTGCCCGAGTGGGAGGGAAGGGCCAGTCGTGAGGGAGGAGCCAGGGGGGGGGGGGGGGGTGGCCGGGACATGACACGCCTTCCTCCTTCCACGCCGTAAGTAGTGCACCTGCTCGCGGGAAGGAGGTGCGGTCCAGCAACAGCAATGGAACACCACCACTATGCGACTTACACCCCTGGGCTAGGTACCCTGCACGATGGCCGGGCATCCAGCTGGCTGCGTGGCTACCTGGCTGGTTTGTGTGTGTAATGGATGTGTGTGTGTGTGTGCTGCCAGCCAGCAATCCATAGGTACTCACTTTACCCAGGCACGGAATGCTCTCACCGACTCACTCATCCAGACACCATACATACACCAGACACGTCAACCTTGATGCTCAAGATAAGAACCCAAACCTTGGTCCAGCCGCATCGACGTCTCCAAGGTGCGCCGCCCACGCCTTCGCCTTCGCCTTCGCCTTCACCTTCGCAGCCGTGACGGCACAACGCGCAGAGAAGCCACCCCGACTCTCGAGTCTCAACTCTCGCCAATCAGCGGCGGCGGGAAAGTATCAGCGAAGAACAGAGCAGACGGCGAGGAGGCAAAGGCGGCGGCCATCGTGGGATGCGCGGCGGCGGCGGAGGCGACGGCGACCGCCCTTTCGCCTGCAAGGGAAGCCCCCGTCCGCCGTCCAACTGTCCCAGCGTTCCCAGTCAGTGCAGCGCAGCGCAGCCCAGCCCAGGTGCCAGGGCACCGACGTCTCCACCTCCCCGAGTGTGCAGAGGCCCCAATCCCGCATGGGGATTAGCGACCTCTGCGCTGTGGGCGGGCAGAAGCCCGCGTCCTGGTTGGCCAAGCCCCCCCTGCTCCGCCTGACAGACACCCCCGGCCAAGTCCCAGTCGGCCGTCGTCCTAACTGCAAGAGAGAGAGCGCGCTGTGTCCACAGTGGCTCAACCCCTCCAAGAAGGACCACCGCTACTGCCAGCCCGAGCCTCTGTCTCCCGGCCGTCGCGCCTCTCTCTCCCGTCTCTCTCGCTCACGTTCCGCGCTCCCGTCCCGTCGTCCTCGAGAGACGGCGGAACGAGCAAGGACCGACGCTGCCACCCAACGCCAAAGAAGACCCTGAAATGAAGAGCTACGTAATAACGCCGTCTTGTCGTTGCTCCCACACGCGCTAACACCGCCTGGGTTGATGAAGATCGCTGGGAACGTCCTTGCGCCGACGAGGCCTTTTGCTCGCGTGTCCATCGTCTCGTCCTCCTCCTGCTGTTTACTGCAGTCGACCCGGCCGCTAGTGACCTTGGGGCTACCTTGCCGCGCCCTCACCTTCCCCTACAGCTTAATGGGACAGTGGTTGGTCGCCTGGTCGAGGCCAGGTCACTCTGCCTACCCACCTAGGTAGGTAAGGTACCTTACTTGGCCAAAGTCAGGGTCCCGATTCCTTGTCAAAGGGGTCGAGAAGCTCCAAGACGACGACAACGACGACGAGAGCAGAAAAAAAGCAACAATGCCATTGTAGCGTCCGTAGCCTGCAAATTAGCGGTGGGCGGCACCGGGAGGGATACACCACACCCCTTCAGCGCGCAAAAGGACCCTTCAAACCCACTTCGCCGTCAACCTCCCGCCTCGTAGCCCGTTAGCACGAACACCAGCCATTTTGGCGTTGCCCCGGCCTGGCGCCCCGGAGAACGACCGCGAGTTTGACCTTGACTGCTCTCGACGAATGTGACGCCCGGAGGGAGAAACTGACGATGCCGGACTGTGGTGTTACACATACATCGCTCACATCCGCCGTGGCCGCCGGCTAAGGTAACCCCCCAGCGGCCAAACGTAATCGCAACCGCCGGCAGATGCTCATCTTCATCGTCGGTGGCTCTCAACCCATACCCCGTCTCCTCTTCACCTGCGGCTGCTGCATCGTCAAACCACAGAAATAACAACGACCGACAGGGGGCCCGTCGGACAGAGACCGATCTGGACTCTCTCTCTCTTTCTCTCACTGTTTTTTTTTTTTTTGGCCGGCTGCCGCTCGTATCGCATACCACCGTACCCACGCCTGCGCATCGACCAAGCAGCACATCGGGATTCGGGGACCCATCCTCCACTTTCTTTCATGGAGCAGCCGAGCAGAACAGGGGGTTGAACCCGTCCTCTCTCTCTGTCGCCGCCATCGACAAGGACATGGAACGCCGCGGCCTGAGATTAACTCGAGGCCCCAAGGCCGGATACACTTGCGAATTTGGTCCTAGGACTCGAACCCGCCTGTTTTGGAGGAGGGCCTTTTGCCAGTGTTTGTTGGCATTTGTCTTGTTGTTTTGTAAGTCGTCGTTGTTGGTGCATTCATGTCATGTTGTCTCTGCTTCTCTTCGACGGCGTGGACGGCCTCGATGGCATCCGCCCGTCGTCATCCGCTGTCATCTCTCCCATCGGCGGCACTCCCTCCCCCATTCTTCCGATGGTGATCCCGCCCCCCTTCCCCTCCCCATCCCGATGCGTTTGATGCGTGTGCGCGCATCCATCCATCCTTCCTGCAGGATACCTCATGCGTCTGCACCGCGATAGGCGGGATCCAATCGTCCTGTGCGACGTCGGAACACCTGGTCTGAGTGCCCTTCTTGGTGATGACCGACAGGTCAGATTTGCTGCACGTACTCTGGAGTATTTCCGGTCGGGACCCAGATGAAGAGTCACGGCCTGCAACTCGAGGAAGCTCTCGTCGACGGTCGACCTCTGCCTCTGCCGCATGGTAATTAGGCGCCCAGTCGCAGCCGCAGCAGACACACAAAGACCCTCGACTCTCGTGGACTCTGTCCCGCGGCACGCATAACCCTGTAAGAGTTGCCAGACCGCCGCAAAGCCCAGCCCAGCCCAGCGCAGTGCTGCATGCGGCGCCTCGAAACTGAGAGCGAGACCAACGTCCTCCGCCCATCTGCTCAATTGCTGCATTGGGGCATCTGGCCGGGGGGTCGGGAGCCGTTGTCTCTCCACCGTGTGGAGACCCAGTCCTCCACTGACACTGGCTGGCCCGGACCAGACGAACGCTGTACATTTCCAATCGCCACGACTCGCTCTTCTCCGATCTCCAGCCTCCCCAGTCCAAGGAGGCAAGAGGAGGCGGAGGAGTAGGGAGGAGGGCTCGTTCGCCTTGCTGTTCGTCCCGTCGCTGGCTGAACTCGAGGCCTCAACCTGGAAGGGGGCTCGCTCGCTCCAGCCGCGATGCAATCCCCGTATTGACTCTCGTTGCCGGGGCGGTCTGTCAATATGCTGCTGCCAGCGACTTCGCAAGCCGTCCCCGTCAGTTGTCAATGGAGGGGGCTAGCTGCGGGGTGGGTGGCACAGCATCGTCGCGTACTATTTACGGGGGCGAAAAGAAAACCACATGGCAAATGTCTGAGGGTACTGGCGCTGCTGCTGCTGCTGCTGCTGCTGCTGCTACTACTGCCGCTGCCGCTGCCGCTCCCAGCTGCGTCTGCGGCTGCGTCGTTCTCAATCTCGATAGTGGCCGCCGGCGCGCCCACTTCAACCGTTTGACTGTCCGTGTTTGCCCACTTGACGAAACCGGTTGTCAGCGGAATGACTTGCTCTAGTGGCAGTGACAGCCCGTAGTTCATCTCAGCAACGCTGCTTCTTCGGTGCCATTATCCACTCTGATCTCATTCTTCGACACGCCAATTGAGATGGGCCGTTCCCGAGGTGTTGGTGGTGGTGGCCAGTAAGGCGGATCTGAGGCGTCGGCCGAGAGAACCAGAGGGACGGGCAGTTTTTTTTCAGCTGAGCGACAGCTCTCGTCTCGCAGATACTCCGAGCGAGTGACGTTACCGAACCACAAACTCAGGCGATTGGGGTCCGTGGAGAAGAGCCCGAGTCAGTTCGACCACTGAAGGTGACGCAGTTTGGTTGCATCGGACCTCGCTCAGTGATCTCGGTCGTCGTCCATCAATTCCTGGAACAGCATAGGTCAATCCAGCCACAGCTGAAGAGATCTTAACCACCCCCAACACTGCATTTCTTGGAAAGTCGTCGTGAAGGCATCAACGTCGACGTCGACGTCTGCATCCCCACTGCAGGCTCAACCGCGCCAACGTAGGTGAGGGAGGCTTGCCGCAGGGAGAATCCCACTTCTGATGGAGATTCCGGCGGAGCCAAGTTCATCAACCGTCAACAAGCTCCCCAAGGCGAGGCGAAGCGAAAGCAAAGGCCAGCTTGGGGCTGGTCCCGAAGGAGAACATGGTGCAGAAGCGAGGAGATCCAGAAACTTCAAGCAGAGACAGGACAGCCCAGCCCAGCCGCCCAGCTTCCGCTCCCACGCCCCACTGCCTCCAGAACACGTCCAGAAGCTTGGAGATGAGGGTCGCTGTGGGTTCGATTTGACTTGGCATTTGCAAATAGGTTGCTAGGAGGCCCGCCCGCGACGGCGCGTTCTGGTGGCACCGAGAGAATTAACAGCGACACGACAGGCTGGACGCCTGGCCGTTGCCGCCTCGCCCGAGCGGAATTGAATCGCTGTGGCGGGGATCCCAGCAAGCAAGACCGCTGCGCAGCAGCACGGATGGAGCTCTGGAAATGCTTTTGCCACAGCCTCACGACGACAGTCTGTTCACTCTTCGCTGTCGCCGAAGGCGGGCCAGGCACGGCATGGTATTGCACGCAGGAGACAAGAAGTAGTGTCCCCGGAATCTGGCCGACTCCACTCCCATCCCGTCCCCCCCTCGGCGGCGTTTTGTAGTGTCGGTATTCATCCTCTTTCTCGACACCAACCTCCGGCCGAGGTTCTTGGAGCCCGCTGCCGGCACCGACAGCCGACGACGGGTGAGGCTTTGAAGGCAAAGAGGCGAAACACACAAAGCAACGACGAGTCCGGCCACGGCTGCGACGCTGACGAGAGTCGACGAGACGCATGCGACGACAAAGGCCGGCATGTGGCCATACAGCCAAGGACCGAATTTCCAAACGGGACACCGACATTTCCGTCGACAGTTACGCTTATCCCTGTAAGATGATTGGGCGTCCGATCGTCTGTTTTCTTTTCTGCCGGCCGAGAGGCTCACGACTCGGCTGGCCAAGCTTCAACAGGTTTTTTTTTTGCGGGAGAATGTGGATACGTCGACTGCAAGGCGTGTGCGAGTTGGCAACATTCTTGGGCGTGGCCGCGGAGAGAGAGTATAAGGAAAAAGAAATTCCTCAAGGGAACCCCAAAACAGATCAACAAAGGGCTTTCGCTGCCCGGTGCCCCAATGGACACGGTCGCAAGCAAGACATGTCCGGGCATCCCAGCTTTGCGGTCTGCCAAGTTGCCGCCATCATCCCTACAGCGGTTATCTCTCACGTGCGAGCGACGTGGTCTTCCCCGGATGATCCCAAAATGAGACATGTTGTCGTTAAACGAGCCTCATCTGCGAGGAGGCCGGGGGGCGTATTTTGGTGACGGGGTGTTATCGGTGTTTGGGTTTCAGTCTTATCAGAAATTTACCAGAGCCAGGGAAATCAGGCCAGGCTGTCGGAGATGCACTGCGGGCTCGCTGCAAGTTAGTTTGTTGGTTGGTTGCTGACGGTGGTGCTCCTCCTCCTCCTCCTCCTCCTCCTCCTCCTTCTTCTCCTCCTTCTTCTCCTCCTTCTTCTCCTCATCGCGGCCTTGTGGGTTAAAGTCGGTGAGTTTTGGATTTGGGTCGCATCGGCAGTCCTGGCCCCTCATTTTGCCCTCCAGAGTCCAAGGATGTGACGTCCCGAGGAGGCGGCGCAAGAAAAGCTGAAGCTGAACAAGTGAGGGGATTCTTTCCCGCAGGACCAAAAAAAAGAAAAAAAATAAAAAAAAGAGACAGGCGTCCCAGCGATCCGTTTTGCTGGGAACGCTGGGAGACAGAGGGAGAATCGGGCGCCGCGAATCGAGATAACGGACCACTTTTCGCCAGAGCACAGACGCGCCTTCCCCCAAAAGGGTATCCTGGCTGCATGCCATGCTTCAGCATCCCTGCCCTTAATCAATCGATGCAGGGTCCTCCACGCTCATTGGCTGCTGCGTTTGCGCCGTTATCGCCGGCCGCTGATTGGTCGTGTTTGTCAATTGAATGTGATGCAGGATTGCCTCAGGCAGCCGCCCCTCGTTCTCGCACTGATCACTCACTGAGCGAGCACGGCGGACAGAGTGACAGAGTATTGGGCGTTGGCCAACGCAGGGCGTTGGGCATGTGACGTCGCTGCGCCGGCACAGTCGGTGACGGCTGGCTCACCGCCTAATAGTGACATACCGCGTGCAGCCCTTCGCCCAAACCTCCAACTCGCCCGGTTCGCTCGCCCGTATCCAATGACCACCCTACCCCGGCCGGGATCGCTGCCGGTCGAACCTAGCACGTAGCGCTACGCTCCCGGCAACCTCATCCCATCTTCCGGTGTATACCAAAAGGGGTAAAAAAAGAAAGAAACCGGGAGATTGATAGGAGAGGCTAGGAAGGTGAGAGACAGGAGAAATTGCTCGAGATGGCAGGTCTTGACCGTCTTGTTGCGGACGACGACAACGACGACGACGGCGACGACGGGAACGTTGGGACGTTTGTTGGCTGTCTGTCGATCCGTGCAACCGAACGACAGAGAGAACGCCTGCCGGTCGCGGGGGGGAAAGGGCCAGGGCAGATCTCTTTCCCATTCCTCCCTCCCAAACGTTCCGTGACGTTTAAGGGGGATTTTCAATGATCGCCAGCGGGTGCGGTGAGACGGCGCCCGCGACGGGTTGGGGAGCTCTCCCCTGGGGCACTCGCGCTCACGTTCCCCGCGGAGACATCACGGCCGACGGCGGCAGAGTCAGTGAGCCATCAGCCTGGCCGCCTGGCGCATCCCATACCACCGACCCTTGCGAGTGATGATCCCGCCGCCCGTCTTACTTGCATCGGTTGCACGGTCGCACTCTGTCGCACCGGCCGCGCGAGCGCAGACACCCCCCTCTTCCCCTTATTTTTTTTTAAAAAAAAAACGGAGGCGCGCCGCGGCTCGGCTGGAATGGCATGACGTACCGGAGGCCGCTCTTCTGCCGTTCTAGGCAGGATGACACGGGATCGCTCGATGAATCGAGATCAAACAACGAAGGCTCGACAGGCTACACCAAGCATACTTTTATTTGCGAGTTGCACTGATTGTCAACACACACTCTCTCAGATTGATTGACTGACGTTGAGAAGAGGAGAGGCTCCGCCGCTCTTGACTCGCGTTTGCGAAGTCGGACATGACGTCGATGTTGTTGTGACGGATCGGCTGGGCTTCCGGTGGTTGTCGTTGGCAGGCAGATAGGCGGTACCAAGGAAGAAGATATGCCGATAGTTCGCAAGGGGTGGTCTTTCGTATCAAAATGCTATCTGGTATCTGGTGGCGAGCCTGAGTTTGTGTCTGTCATTGGCTGTTGGACGGAGTGTCACCTTGTGAACAGATGATAGACAGGGACCATGAAACAAGCAAGTGGCCCGGGACTTCACAGACACAGCCGTTCCCGAGCTTTTTCTCGTGTCGAAGGTCATGTGCTTGTTCGTAGTGAGGTTGTAAGAGGTTACTTGCGACTTTACTGAAATCAGTTGTTTGTCCCGCTGCATGCGTGCGTTCAAGGAGTCAATTAGGGGGAGCGGTTCTCATACAGATACACCACTAGATCGCCATGTTCGATTTTGTCAATACCATCTCATTAGACGAGAGGCATTCCTATCTCCTCAGGGGAAACGTAGAGATGACTCCAGATCACAAGTCGGGCATGCCGAATTCAAGATATTGAGCGTCAATTCATGTGCTTTCTTAGTAGAGCTATTTGACTTTGCTCTGTAGCCAGATTCAAGGCTTCTCTAAACGTATGCTGAGAAATATCTTGGGGCTCAACGCTATTTGCCAATGGATGGCGGTCCATCACTCCTTCGACGTCCTGCTGCTATTCCACAGCTCCTTGAACATGCCACCCTCCTTCTCCTTCAATGCCCGCGGGTCGCCCTTTTCCGCCACGCGCCCCTTATCCATAACCACAATGGTATCACAGTCTGTGACCGTGTCCAGGCGGTGAGAGACCATGATGACAGTGTATTCCTTGAACTCCTTCTGAATGATGTCGTGCATCTCTACCTCAGTGGCCCGGTCTACGCTGGAAGAGACCTCGTCGAGCAGGAGTATGCCGCCCTCGACACCCGTCTGACTCCTGACGCGTCGATGGAGCACCGCACGCGCGAGACAAAACAGTTGCTTCTGACCCGCGCTGAGTGAGTCCGCGTTGAGGGTGACGGCCATCCCGCCCTTCTCCTCAACCGCGCGGAAGAGCCCGACCTGCTCCAGTACGCTGCGGCACTCGTCCTCGTCTGCTTCACCGAAAGGGTCGAGGTTCTCGCGCACGGTAGAGCCATCGGGGAGGAAGATGGGGTCTTGGGAGACGGCGATGATGCGGCTACGGAGCGTGTCCCGGTCGATCTTGTCCGCGGGGATGGAATCGATTACAATTTCACCAGAGGATTCCGGGAGAGGCTCGAGGAGGCGGAGGAGTAGCAACACGAGAGACGACTTGCCGCTGCCTGTACGGCCGCAGATGGCTACCTTCTCTCCAGGACGTATCGTGAGACTCAGATCTCGAAGGGCCAGATCGTTCGTGGACGACGGCTTCCCCTTATTGCCGAGAGAGCTCTTCGAGACACCGTAGGACGCCGAGACACCCTTGATCTCGACCGCGCCCTTTTCGGGCCAGCTCTTCTCAGGGACCACGTCCTCGTCAGGTCCGGATTCTGGCTTAACATTTGAGCTGAATGTCCTGAGCCGTGCCACCGCTCCAATCGCCGTTTCGACTTGTGTGTAAGACGCCACAACGGTGGTCAGCGTTTCGCTGAATGTCATAAGAGTAATTAGAGAAGCTCCAGTGAAACCCGAGTTCGATCGAAGTTGCGTTGCGAGCGTAACGACGAGAGTCGCGATGACGGCAACGAGGAGTTTCAGCGTGAACCCCAGCCAACGCTGGATGAGTGATAGTTGGTACGCTGGGCGCTGACTGGTGTCCAGAAGTCCATTGTTGACTGCAATGTCTTCTGGGATGAACCCATGGGCGCGGAGCGTGGCCAAACCCTTTAGTGTGTCAAGAAAATGGGAGCTACATTTCTTGTTAGTAAGGTAGCTTGTGCAGGTGCCTGCTCCCTGAGGAGTACGGAGAGGAAGGCATGAAACTTGACTTACTAGAGCGGGGCCTTGGCTTCAAGATCCAACAGTCGCAGTTGTCTCGACGTCCGGAGATAGAACATCTGTATCGCGAGCAAGACCGCAACGAGGAAGGGGTAGGTGATGGCCAGCCAAGGTAACGACGTCGCAATGACGGATATCATTCCCAAACAAGCGAACGACGTGACTGAGAAGTTGACCAGCGAGAGGGGAAGCTCGCCGTCTACGAAGGAAATATCCTGAGCAAACAAGTTGGTTACAGTGCCGGCGTCGGTCTCTGTGAAATACTTCAGGGGGGCGCCCATAAGTGTCCGGAGGGCTCTTATATGCAGAGTCGATCCAGACTGGAAGATGATCACCTTCAAGCAAATTAATGTGGTCATCATCAAGGAAAAGAGACACAAAATCTGGAGCAGCGCGTAGATCCCCAAGTAGTATGCCTTCGACCCGGTTGGATTTGGTCTCGTGATGTCCTCGGACCAGATCTTGAGCCACAGGACGGGAAAGGCAACCGTGACGGCGTAACTGAAGCAAAAGAAGAGATAGGTGGCGATGGCCCACTTCGACATGCTGCCAAAGTAGTGCTTGTAGACTGCAAAGTCGCCCATCTGACGCGACTTATCCTTCACCTCTTCGATGTCAGGATCCGCAGTCTTGGTTCTCGTCAATGCGACAGGCTCGGGCTCGTCGGTGGTCTTGCCGTCAGCCTCGTGGGCGGCCTCTTCCGCCTCCTGAATCTTGAGACTCTGGACGTATTTTCCGTTGCTTTGCAGCTTGGTGAAAGTGCCCTCCTCTACGACGGTGCAATCCGGTCCGAGGGCGACGATGTGATCGGCCGACGGCAGGTGCCGAACTGAATGAGTGCAAAGCACTGCTGTGACACCTCTTTGACGCACTATGCCGTCAGGCCCAAAGACTCGGCGAAAGACGTGTGCCTCGGTGTTTGCATCAAGCCACTGAGGATATCGTCAAAGACGAGGAGTTCGGTTTCCAGGTAGAGAGCCCGCGCCAGTGCGACACGCTGTCGCTGGCCGCCGCTTAAAGTTACACCATTGCTTCCAACTTTGGTGCGGTCTCCTTTGGGGAGGGTGGTGAGGTCGGCAGACAGCATCGTAGCGTCAATGACTTGGTTGTAACGCGAAGACTCGAAGGCGGAGTGTCCGATGATGTTGGCCTTGATTGTGTCATTGACAAGGAAAGGCGACTGGTCACAGTACCCAACCCTGCGATAGTTGGCTCCCAAAATGACGTCGCCGGAGTTGAATGGCGTTTCTCCAAGGAGACCCTTCAACAAAGTCGACTTGCCTGACGCGATGGGTCCCACGATAATAGTCAGAGCAGACGCCGGAATGGAGATGTCGATGTTCTCCAATACGTTCTGCCCCTTGTCCCATCCGAAGGATCCGTGCTTGACGGTGATGGCTGTGGCGACCAGGTCCGCGGGCACGGTACCATTCTGCTTGACCGGGGGTTGCGAAGGGTCAGGCGTCTTGCGGAAGTCAAATCTCGTTTCCTTGTTGAGATAAGCCTGGATGCGGCTGAGACACGCAAGGGATGACATAAGAATTGGGAACGTTTGGAAAAGAATTCCCAGTGGAGCAGCCAGTAACATCAAGTAAGCCATGGACGTGAAGATGCGAGTGACATCGAGAGTGGAAGATGTGACGGTGAATGCCATGACCGGTCCTAGTAGAGTAGACGTGTAGGAAATCGTGACGGAGGCGACGATCATCATGCGCCACCGCCCGCCGAGGTTGAGCTCGTTCAGCCGTAGTCCCAGTATGAGGCTCTCTATGGGGCCAGACATGGCAGATATCTTGAGCGCCTTCATACTAGAGATGGCTTTGGCAGTCACGCCGACTCGTTTTTGGATAGCCTGCATCCACACTCTCTGACGTGGACCTGTGTACTTGGCGTTGATCGTCGAGAGCGTGGCACACACGGCCACAACCGCAACGGGGGCCAAAAAGGCGGCTCCTATCTGTCGATGCAACAGCCAGCAGGCGATGGCGATTTCGACCGGGTTAGCCCAGTACTCGTGCAGGTTGGAGAAGCCTCCCCTGACGCGTTCCACGTCGGCGTTCATAAGCGTCAAGGCTGCCGAGTCGTCCGCGGCCAAGAGCTGCAGAGCCGTCGTGCTGCGGTACACAGCAGAGGCTAGAATTCCTCTCGTCATGAGGAGGAAGCGCTCGTTCAGATATTGGTAAGTCGACTGCGATGTAGCCATACCGCCGTAGATGAGAACGGCGGCACCGATGAGCCCGTACCCTTTGTTTGGCGATGAGGAGCTTTCGGGCTCTTGGAGATATTTGAGCAGGCTCTCGATCATTAGAGGCTGACAGAAGACAAATCCCATCCGGCAAAGTCGCGGCACCACAGGGAGGGCGAACGGGACAACAAGTGTGCGGAAAAGGCTCCGGAAGAGGGCATTCTCGTGGCCCAGGCTAGTGTTTTTTTCGAAGTGCGGTTCGAACTTGGCGTACAGAGTCTCAGCAGACATTGCGTCGTCGAGCAGATACAAGTCATTGATTGTGAGAATCTTGCGGAAACCCTTGAGAAAGAGCCCATTGAGCCAGAAGTAAGTCGCAAGACTGAAAATACTGCTAGTCACCTCGGGACTCTGCTGTTTCTGGTCCACGAACGATGCCTTGGGTTTCGGATGAGATTCGAGTATCAACACCACAGCTTTGACGGCTATGGCCAGAATCGACAAGTTAGCTTGCTGATAATCGTAGTCGGATTCCGCCGAGAGCCACAGTGTTCTTGCTTGAACAGCATCAAACAGGATTGTGATCGGGAGGTAGATGCCCAGCAATATCGAAGGTCGGGCTGAGCGAGCGTGTTCCAGGAACGAGATGGGAATCAGGCTGAGGCCGACAACAAAGGCCATGGCATCAGAGGCTATGGCCGTCTGCGATGCCCAGGAAGTGCCATGGCTCGTCAGGATCAATTGTCTCAACCGAAGACCGGTATAAACGGCGATGACAAACTGGCAGAAGATTAGAAGAATTTATCAAATCCAGGGCGGTGGTGCTCACGAGCTTCAGCCACTGAAACCTGGGCGCAGTAGCAACTCTCTTCTTGCCAAGCAATTGGAAGAAGCGCGCCAAGGCGATGACGATGAAGATGGCTGCCGGGGTGATTGACAGCACCACCTGCTCGAACTTGAGGGTGAAATCGAAATCGTCGCGACAACCGTGGACGATGGGACCCAGCGTGTCATCGTTCGTGCATGAGACTGGCGCGATCCAATCGATGGATGCGAGGGGTTTCTGGTCTTCCATTTGATGAACGCGCTGCTGGCGTACCAAGCTACGTGCCACTCTCAATTGAAGCGAGACGTGATGTCCCTCGATGGGAGCATCGCGAAGCAACCGGTCGAGCTCCTTTATCAGCGAACGGAAGCCGGCGCGGCACAGCACATCCGATGGGGAAATCAGCCCAGTCTCTCTTTGTTATCGCGCCAGGGTGTCGCTGTTCCTCCTTCCACTTCGAGCCGATCTGGGCTGGCCCGCTGCGCGGGGAGCCCATGGTCCGCCGGTCAGCGTCGCATCCTGCAGTAGACGTGCGGCTTGGAATGCGGAACCTGGGTGTTTTGCACGCGTGGTGTTGGTTCATGGCCGCCGCAGCGACGTGATGGAGACTTTGCGTCTGTCAGACGCGCTGAGCGAATGGGAAGAGGATGCCAAAGCTGGGAAATTGTTGACGGCTCTTGCTGGGGTCACTTTGCAGGGCCCTGCAGATAAGGCACCCAAACATGTGACTTGGCGTCGCGTACCTGCCGTCCTTTCCATTTCGGACTTTTTGCCAGCAGCTTGAAGCTCAATTGCGATGAGGCTATGAAATGGAGCTAGTCTGCTTTTGCAATGTGCTTTCGTGTGTGCACAGCGGAGCCACTGCTGGAGTCCCGGAGTCAAGCCCCACTCCTCCGGGCCGTAGCCGGTGCTCGGGGCTCCATGTCCGGACGGAACCGTTCGGCTCCTGCGTCTTCCAAATACCTACCTAATCAACACGGATAATTGAATACCTCATGAAGAAGAAGTCTTGAGGGATTTTAGTATTCAAAACCCTAGTTCGACCCCTACCATGCACCGTATTAGACCTCTAAAGTCAACGTTGCAATTGACCTCGAAAGCTCCGAATAGCACATGACATCGTCAGGGAGGAACCAAATTTCCAAAGCGAATGCTGTGGGGGCGGGATCGACGGGAAGCCGTGGTGCAACTCCTACCTGCTTCATTCATCAATGAGAGATTTCCCTACCCCCGGCCTGTTTCATTCCGTTCCCGTCGAGGGGTTTCAAAATCTTAGGCCTATGGTTGCATCGGCTCCCAGGGGCGATCGCTGACTCGACCACAGCACAGGCAACATGCGGAGCGACCGCGGCGACCAAGAACACAGAGGCAAGGGTTCGGCCTCCTTTTTTTCTATTTTGACGTTCGACTCTCGCGACGGTGAGCCAGTGAACCATCTTCTTTACAATGTGGGGGCTCCGACATCCCACGCTTACAGCCAGCCGCCATCGGTCGACGAAGGGGGCTGTCGTTTCCATGGGTTGCAAGTCTTGTCCGTCTAAATTAAGGGCTCTCTCCCTCTCACTTCGTGCATGTGGCCTGAGACGCGGAGAGCACCCCGCGTCCAACTGGAAGCCAAGAACCGCACAAGAAATAATTGAAACGTTCATCGCCAAGGCTCGACCGAGACTGCCGCCCAGAAAACCTTTTTTATCCTTCTCTTCGTCAGAGAGCCGGGCATGCGGCAAACCGCCCCGAATACTGCCGCTGCGGTACGCCGCGCTCATCCTTGGATACCGATAATACCCAAAACCCGCCAAGGTGCAGCCAAGCCTTTCGGGCCACCGCCCGACCGCACCGCCAGACGTCCGTGGCCGAGCCTCAATTGGCGCTCTCCAAAACAGACAAGAATCTGCTTGGTTTATTCATAGAAAGAAAGGGGTGGTCGGACGTGGCGAGATGCGGAAACTCATGCCACCGTATGCAGAGGGAGAACGCCGTAAGTTGCAACGTCCGCCACGCCTCACCGAATAGCCCAAGTGATGGACCTAGCGTAGAAAGTGTACAGGGAACGAATTCTCGATGCAATACAATCCAGCATTTGAATGGAAGAATTGATGAGACATCGATATGCGGTATTCTGCGCTTCGGAGGACGATCGAGAACAGCTGGCAACGACATCAACGATGCCCCGGATGGAGATGACCTCAGCCTCCTGTCAATACCATCCAGACCTTGCGGGAAATCTTGGCGCGTGGAAAAAGTTATGAACGGACCCAAATGTATACAGAACCCCTGTTCAAACCCCCCGGCCAGCCATGAAAGGCCCCCTTCCAAACGGCTTGGAAGGTCATCAAGAAACTCGACCTTCTTGGGTACCATCTCTGTCGAATGCATGGTCAATGGCCGTGTTTCCAAGTCCCACATCCAGTGCAATGAAAGCAGTACCTCAAGCTTCCCAGGAGGTGGCAAAGAAACTATATAATCGAGACGAACGCACAACCCAGTCTCATCTGTCATCCCGCTCATCCACTATCAACCATCAGCCTCAATCTCATCCTTCATCCGAATATCTCAGGACTCATCCTGCAGCCTTCTAGACCTCGACTGTAACAGCCGCTTCACCACAATCAACAACAATGCGTGGCATCTTCATCACCGTCCTCGCCATGGTCGCCGCCTCCGCGGCCCAGTACACCGGCCCTTGCCAGGACAGCAACTGCGGTGTCCAGGGCGAGAACTGCGAAGCGCAAGGCCGTCAATGCTTCCCCTTCCCCAACATTGCACCCGCACTCCGCGAGGGCTGCGTCTGCGGCTCTGGTTAAGATGGCACCGCGCACGGAAGTTACACAGGCGTGAGTGCCGTACCCCATTTCAGCCACGCACCTGTCGTCTCATCATCGTCTGTACAGGTTTCGGTCAAAAGCATGACTACACATCGGTGCACACTGAAGCCAGGGCTCGAATCGCAGTGATCCTGAATTGGTTCACGAAAACAAATACGACGACACAGACGTCAGGATATGGGGGCTTGGACGCCTATGATATGGATTATGGAAGAGCGAAGCGACTTCATTTTATGGTCTCATCATTTGCTTTGACTAGGGAAAATATACAATCTGAACACAGCATGAATATGACATCTTCATGTTTACGGTCTCTCTTAGTTTTTACACAAGCTCGTGTTTTCCATTCAACCCATGAGATGATCGCTGCTACTTGAGCGGTATCATCGCAATTTACTGGACCACGCCGTAGACGCGAGTAGTCGCGAAGGGGTGTGAGTCGGCACCCGCAGGTCTCCGCAGGCCGTTTGAGTCAGTTAATGCCCGAGACAATAGCTTGGCTGTTGCTTGACGGACATCATACCGAGCACAGTTGCCCAGCCTGGGACGGAACGAGGCTAGGCTTTTCTTGAGTTAATCTCACCGGTCCGCGAGGATGCTCCTGGTTGCAAAATGCGGAGTATTCGTAATGCACCCGAGATGCGATGACACGGCCCGAGACGTGGTCGTCGTCAGGCTTCCCCGGTCTATGTAGGTCGGCCTGGTGGAACGTCAACTCTTACACACGGTGTTAACCGTCGCTTGAAGTTGGGGCCAGCACTCGCGCTCCTCCAAAGCGAGATTTAATTATTGAGGTATGGTACGGCGACCACGCTGAACATGATGCATGTGCGGGTCGACGTAGCCGCCCAGGCTCTCGTCGATGACCAATCTCACGAGGTCTCAACATCCACCGCTTCAGGTTTTGGCACCCGGGAGAAATGTTGTGGAGTTAGTCAACAGAAGGGATACGACGGCGAAGGTGAGAGACAAGCTGACGCATTTGTGGTCATGGAACCGGAGTTCAAGTTCAGCCCGGCGGAGTGTCGTACATGAATCGACCATGTACCTTCTGCAATACAGGCGTTGCCCGGCTGCTGCGATAGAGAACTGCAGCCAACGGGTGGATGATCTCCTACAGGAAAAGAATTTCAAGGCGAAGGATGGTCGTAAGAAGCAGCTTTATTAAGATGAGACGACGAAACAGAGGGCGAGGAGGCGCTTGTGAGTCCGTACTGTGTTTAGTGTGCCGTCGTACAGGTTATGCAATACAACACTCACTACTCCGTAGTTCCTCTAAGGGAAACCTCAGCAGCATTATTTCAAAGTCCTCTCAAGGTTCTCACACGTCAATGATTTTATTTTTGGCTCACTTGAACGTGTGGGCGTGAGCCTGGTCCCGGGAGACAACAACGTTCGTCCACAGCCAGTCATGATCCCCCAACCCCTGAGATTGACAACCCAGAGGTAACTAGTGGAGGCACACAACTACCTTCGTTTTGGTCGTCTTATTTCATTAATCACGCGCTCTCTGGTGTGTTGTAGCTATTTCTCGCTGCTCTCTAGGGTTGCAAGCATAAATAAAACCCCTAAAATCTCGTCATCTGTGCATCGTTCCCAACGCCAGCAGCGAATTCGCCCCTATCATTTGTATAAACACTGAATTATCTTTCTCGACACTAGAACATGGAGATATAATACAACCTCCGTCAAGGAAACTATCTACGTCAAAATGTTGAACAAACAAATAATCGAAAAATCATACAAATCAAGTAGTCCCCACGTCAGTAGTATCGCTCCCTGCCTGCGTGATCCAACTTTTCATGAGTCTCTTCAAAGGCCAGCTGGGCCTTGTGCTGGTCATCTGCTCTTACCCTGACGATCTTATCCCATACTTTGGTGGACGTGACGCCTGCACCGACATCCGCCAAATGCTCGTCATTAGGAGGCGGCGTTCGAATCGCCAGTAGCAGTAGTTCCTGAAGGTCTGACCACGGGATAACACTCGGTAATCGAACACGTTGCCCTCCTATCCTCGTCTTCATCGATTCTAACACATATCCAACGACAGTTATAGCGGCATAAAGCAAAACAATACCGAGGTATATGCCCATTGCGGCTGTTGCAAAAGTCAAGGTGCCGCGCTGTTGACCAGATCCGTACCCATAGCGTTCTGCGGTAAAGGATATGGGCAGGTAATTCTGGAACTTGTGACTGTTGTCTTCGAATGACCCGTTGATAGCCGTTGGTTCACTTTCCCAGCTGTCGTTCGAGTGTGTTGAGTTGAGCGGGGTTATCCTGTGAGGCCCGCGGCGGAACCCATGTTGCTCATTCAAATCGACAAAGCTGAATTCATTGTCGCTACTTGATCTTATAAGTCGCGTCCTGTCTCCGAAGGAAATCCGAGCTAGGCCCTCTGTGAGGTAGTTCCCAAAAACCTTGGCGAGAAAGTCTTCTGCGTCGGTCTTGTTGCCACGACTAACGGGCGCCATGTAGTTCAAGGTAGTGCCGTTTTGGCTTTCCCTGACATGTTCTATAATGCTTCCCACGGCTGTTGTTGGCGCGATGCCGGCGGCGGTTGTGATATTCCACTTCGGGTTAAGGAAGGTGATCCAGTTTTGAGTTTCAAACTTAATGACACGTGCGTCTCCAGTGGTTCCACTGTGAAACAGGTCTTGCATGCTTTGGTTGTTGCTGAAAGTAGAGTTTAGGACGTCGCTAACTTTTGGGTCGATAGAGAAGGTTGAGGGGACCCAGCTTCCAAGTAGGTTGCACATGTAGACTAAGTGCTTCTGCTTGTTCAGGACCGCGTCAGGAATCTGGTCGTGAGTAAGGAGGACAGGAGAGCCTGGCTCAACCGGATAGTAGTCGGTGCTGACTGTCTGATTTTCGAGATCTTGGCCCTTGAGCCAGGTCCTGTTGAATTCTGGTGGTGAATTCCAATATTTCTCGCAGTCCTTGTCGTTAAAGCAATTAAGATGACTGACGGGGTAGTAAATCTTCTCGTCAGAGTTGAATATCGTCTCTTTATCGTAGACCACGCACTTCGACTGCACAAACGGCTGCAAAAGCTTCGTTGGGGACCGGTCTGCAAGGCTGGTGGTGAGCCGGTACCGAGGCTCGGAAGACACCGCGCCAACATCAACGTCACCATTATCAATGTATTCTTGGAAAAGACCGATGCTGTTCATAAGAAAGTGCGACGCGGTCGTGCAGAGAGTGGGCGATGTACTCGTAGTGCCTGGTGAATTATCGGCTTTGGTGAAAATCAGGTGCCGACGAATCTTGGCCGATGACGATTGGAACGTAAGGTTGTTTCTCAAATCTGTTGCGCCGTAATTCTGTACCCAGGCCGAGATGTCCGGGAACCCTCCGGCAGGGCAATAGGGTCTGTATAAACTCTCAACGCCCTTACATTCAGGACTAGGTGTCGGAGGACGATCTGGCCAAACGGCTTCCCAATCCCTTTAATAGACAAGTGGTAAGTTTGTCTTTGCAAAAGCCAAGCTAGTGTCAAGCTTATACCAGCCTAGAGTCGGAAGAAGTAATACCGCAGATGCTGGTCCGACGATAGTAGCCATGATTGTAGAAAAGGCGACGAAGCCGGCCAACAACATCCCTGAGGGCATTTTTAAATCGAGACCTTGGTGCCAGAATGCTTTCGTCCCAAGATAAGCGACGTCGCCTACCCGATAGCCGCCGGTAAGAAAGCCCAGTCGGATGCCGTCGGCTACTAATTGTTTTCTGAACATTGCTAGTGTAATAGAAGATAACGAGGCGATGATCAAGAGCTCGTGTAGTTTGGCCACAAGCTGTAGCACATTGGCGATGGTATCGGCGTTTGGGCGAACACGGCGATTTGGTAGAACAGGGCCATTCTCTGGATACCAATAGATCTTCATTGTGCCTAAGGTTGTGACCACTATCGTCGTGGCCAGTGCTGGAACGTGTACGAGACATCCGTTAAAGAAGCGCTTCCAGCCTGCCCGGGTAACGTATTTTGGTGTTCCATTATGGCTCTCGTGGTGCCCTTCAGTCTTCCCTTCTCGAGTATTGTCATGTTCATCTTTTGTCGAATGAGGCGAGAAATCTGCCGATGCGGCGGGCATCAACCTTTCCAGGGTCGCGTCCTGTTCATGGTATGGATTTGTCTTGTCTTCGTTGCTGGTCTCAGACTGGCTGGAAAGGAGTCGTCGCGTTGAACGGGCTTCGTCGGGCTGTTGTAGAGCAGCTGCAGGCTTAACACTACCCTGGTCTCGCTCAAGCCTGGGAATGCCGATAGGGTTTAGAGATGACGGGTTATTGAGTGAGGAGACAGAAATCGCTGGCGGAACACTGCGGTCGCGTCCGGTCTCGATCTCAGCTTGGGTTGGTGCCATCACTCAACGTGTGTAATCCAACGGCTTGAGGCGGCGAGATCGAGTAGTATGATGGGATGCACCGGCCAGAACATCAGGAGAAAGCGAGCAAATAGGTAGAGTCAGGAATGGATAGATATACAAGCAGGATAGTTAGGCGAATATCTATCCCGTGCGGCCCAGATTGCCTCTTCCAATCTATCGGCCAGTACTTTCTAAGTGATGGACCACTTTGCAACCATGAACAGGGCTCACGCATCCACCAGCATGTCTGGCTTACCGATCTGAGGCAGGCTTCCTGCTATCCCAAGGCACTGCAAGGCTCTGATCAACAACGACCTCAGCTAAAAACCGCTGTGCCGGGCGCACTTGAACAGGGGATGCAGACGACGATAGGTAGAATCTGCTTCACATCATGCATTAGTGCGGATAATGGCAGGGGGGCACTGCCAACGGCCACGTATGTGATTTGCAGTTGGCATCTTGCAGAGCCCATAGTGTACCTACACTTCGTACGATTCTTTCCAAAGGGACTTTGGGGCCTAGCCGGTGCAGCTGAGGGTCCTGCTCAGCCCGCAACACCACCTACCTACGTCGACACAGCCAATATGAATGCGAAAACGCACAGGATGCCTCGCACTCCACCAGCTCGCCCCCCCTCCCAAATCTCGGCTTTCTCTGCGGATAAGGCATACTCACCAGATATATAGGCTAGGCTTCGTCCCGTGCTCACGTCAGATAACGCGAGCACGGGGCGGCGGTACTGAAGACGCAGGCACTTTTGTGTCTCAACGGGATGGTGGGAACAGCAAGAGGGTGTGGACAATGAAGAGGCAACCGCAGCTTAGCGAAATGAAATCTTCAGTCTTCACTCCATTAGTTCGCATCTGTTGGACAGGAGCCAGCCTGCTTCGTCGCGGGCGCGGCGGGGAGTCTCTCTGCCGTCACGAGAGTTGCCGAACTGCCTGGGGTTGGCCGGCTCTGAGAGACCGCCCCCTGCCCCCGCCCGTTCCTACCATCAACGGGGAGCCATTGCCGAGTATGGAACTCCGGGCGAAAAGGCACAATTTGCCTTTCACGACCGGAGTTGTTCGGTCCTTGAAAGCGTCACTGGCGACGGTCGAGGAAATAGGGTTAGTTGCAGTAGCGCCACGTCTGTGTGTACCCGCTATCAACGATTGCGGGCATCGAGGTTCCATGCAGGGGACGGTGACACGACAGTAAAAGCCTCGCGGGTGCGCTCAATCGAGCTCGGTTGGAAAGATTGACTTGATCGATCCAAGGCCGAAGAATTGCTCCACTAATGAGGTTGACTGCCTGATAAGCCCAGGGAGCCAATATCGTCATGCAGATGCATGACTCTGCTGCCGCCAACGTGGCAGCCCTGTAATACTTGGCGGGCTCTTCATTTGCGAAATGTCCTCCAGGAAAAGCCAGCCTTTCTCATGAGCGAATGCCAATGCTTACTTTGTTTCGTAACCTTACGTCGGCCTTTTCACACTTCTCAATAGCCACACCTAATCTCCATCTAGGTGCGGATTTGGTGTTAGTCCAACTCAATCGGGGCATCCGACTTTCCTCAAGATTTTGCTCGGCTTGCTCAGCGCCCAACAGCGGTTGGTGAAGGTGAGTCCCTGTTGCCAGCCGGCTGTGCCGGGGGGATACGTGGGGCACAAGTGAGTGAGATGCCTGTCATCGACAGAACAGAGGCAAAGTGCAGTTGCCCCGTCAGCGGGAACACACTGCACTCGACGCTACATCATCACCAAGAGAATTTCGTGAAACTGTATTCTTTTTATATAAAAAAAGTTTAGTCTTCACATAACCATCGAATTCTCTTCATCGTATGGCTTTAGAAGTGAATATAGTAGCGTGGCTAAACACCTGGATTAGTGGTGTTACTCACGTTCTCTCGCGATTGAGTTTGCATGTTGCCGCTGTTCGAGGGTACAGAATATTTGCCACAACAGCTTGTAGATAAGATGCATATAAAAAAGAAGAGTGCAGTTGAAGTAAAAACACTAGCAGAAACAAAGAGAGGGATGGGAAGGCCGCAAGCGCAGTCAACACCTAGGAAGTAAAAGTCATAACAAGCAACTGTCACCCTGGACAACATGAAGCCAACATACTCCCACTGGGTTGGTACTGTGAACGTATCTCTCAATGAACAATCCTAGGATACATAAGTGTTGCTTCTTATGAAATCTTTAGCTTTTTCTAAGAGTCTGAAATCTGACCAGAGTTTTCCATTACGTTAAATATTAGCGGCTGCTAAGAACGGGCCGCGTCGGCCGATGGGGTCACGGAGGCAGCGTCTGAGATATCGGTGAACAACCCATGAGACATTGCCTATGCGTACAACTCCCTTGCTTTTCCCTTTCCAAGCACATAATGTGCAGCCTTTTAACAAGAAACAAAGATCATCACGTCACTACTTGTGTTGCCAAGGATTCAGCGTCCCTCTGTGTGTAAACTTGTTGATCACAGAGAGTTCGACAAGAAGACGGAAATTTTCATTCGGATTCAATCAAAAGACGAATTCGATTAGACTGGTGCATCAGTCAGAGGAGAATCAATAACAGAGCATGCTAGTGAAACTCCGACGACTTACCTGCATTCTTCGATCAGAGTCACGTCTTTCCAACACCCCCAGATTTCTGAGCATACACCACAGTAATTGGCCCATGCACCTATGTCTTACCATGAAAAACCAAGCTAAGAACATGAGTCTACCAATAATAAGTGTTAGTCCACGATGCTGAAAACCTGTTGTGTTATGAGGGGCATATTTCCGCATTGTCCAAAACCATAAGAACAGTATTTTGTGAGTTTTAAGACAATGCTCCCGTCTTCTATACTCCGTATCTTAGTCCTACTACACGAAATTCATTTTCATTTCACCCGAGGACATCATCTGGGTTGTTGGACTCTGGTTGACGTTGTTCGAGAGACATGCCTCCACCCACGGCGTCTGTAAACCACGGATAGCTCTCCACGTCCATGTCGGCACCGAACATCATCGACGGAAACTCCCCAAGAGTCTCATTTACAGACCCGAAAAAGCCTTCAAATGTCTCAAAATTTGCGGCTTCGCCTTGGAATGGGGACTGAGTTGCGCTTGTGGGCACGTCGTCTAACCAGCCCAATTTCTTGAGCACAAGCCGGACAGACTCGGCCGCGATCCGAGCCTCTCTCGACGAGGGACAGCGCTTCCTCCAAGCAGGGAGAGCTTTCCTTAGCGCGTTTCTGATCTCTTCTTCCCGAACGAGGGCATGTTCGTTGCCGGGGGTGTGTAAGCCGTTGTGCACGACGACGCACAGAGTCATACACGCCGTGAGAAACTCGTGATTTCCCAGCAACAGTACATTGGTCCCTACAGTGTGCAATAAGCCACCGACAACCGTCTCCTCGTTGAACGTCTGTTGGATCTGCAATATGGACAGACAGGCGTCGATACATGTCTTGCGCGAGTATGCGTAGGTTTCCTCCTCGTTGAAACTGAGGTATTTGCGATGAATCATAACCTCCCCTATGCGAAACATCAGAGCCAGGTAGTATCTGTGCATGATCAACAGCGGCGCATCGGCGACGGATGCAGCCAAAGACTTCATCTTGAAAGGCGGCGGGATGCTCTGCTCTGCGTCCCGTATCTGCTGGTCAATGGCCAGTGTCTCAGAGTAGGGCCGTGATTTGACAGATGTGGAAAGATCAATCGCGGCGCCGACGGCCACAAGCATGCGCCTTCTGGCGATGAGCTGGAGCACTGGCGTGACCTCGGTCTCAGGCCTTCCCGGCGGGAGCTCCATCGTATCTTCATCGAAGTCAGAATCGGCCAGATTACGCGGCTCCTGAGTGTCCCAGAAGCCATCGTTGATTCTGCGGGGCATGCCCGTCTTCATCGACATTTGAACGTCGCCTTCCATCGATTTGACCCAACTCCTGCGACGCAGCTCCCCGTCAAAAGCCGAGATACTCGAAAAGTGGGACGGGTCTCTGTGGTAGCCCATTTGCAGGAGCAGGTTCATGGAGATGCCATGGAGGATTCCTATGGTCTGGCTGACGTCCTTGCGCGTGGCAAGCTCGATGACGACGTAGTGATACAGAGCCTCCCAAGTGTAGGGGCCACCATTGGCGTACCTCCCCAAAAGAAGACACTGTGCCGTCTTCTCGCGGTAGTCGTCGACCAAAGCTCTTGGATCTTCCGCTTCAGACATGCCGGCCAGATCGGATGATATGACTGCCATGCACATGATTGAGTATAGTAGTCCCAGCCACATGACTGGAGTTTCAGCCGGCGACTGCCAGAAGGTTTCATACTTGAAGAGGAATGTTAGTTCGTTGTAGAGAACACTGAAAGTGATATGACTTGCCTCCTTGAGGAATTTGCCCGCGTGTATCGCAGCTGAGACTAATGTCAGTTGTGTATTGAAGTATGTCTGAGGGCAAACAAACCAGCTGCCAAGTCCAAGGAGTTGAAGTAGTAAGAGATGTATCGATCCAGCGTCTGCCTGGAAGGAATGGAGTTCAAAATCTCCATCTTTGAAGCCGACTTCGTACTGTACAACAATGGCATTTCCATGTCATCATCTGGAGCCGGTAACGAACCCGGAGTTGCGCTGTTTGTTTGCATTTCGTCTTCCGCCTCCAAGTGCTCCTTGAGCTCGGCTATGCCGTCCAAGATTGACGCCCAGTGACTGCCGCCGACGTACCGGGACTCGGACGCATTGACACGGATGCTGCCAGTTTCCGAGTTCTTTGCGGAATCTTCGTAGCTGCCGGCCGGCGTCCCGTCGCCGACAGATCCAGGGACCATGCTCTTAGGATTGGCTGAAAGGCTGCCCTCTGGATCAGTGGTAGCGGGATTTTCAGATGAAGGGGCCTGATCGTCCATCATGGAGACGACAAGGTCCTCGAGCTGCGTCAATCGAGCCTGCAAGTTTGGTCGCGGTCGAGCAGCTGCATGCTGGGCAACGCCAGCCGGGGCAGGGGCATTATTGGCGTAAGTGCACGTCAGGCCGCGGTGAGCGCAGGTCTGGCACGGCTGCTGCCGATCGCATCGAAGCCTGCGGCACAGATCTAGAGGTCAATATTCACTACTGTTCTGAGTCTGTCGGGATATACTGACTTGCGGCGGCGGCAGAGGTTGCAAGACAGTTGAACTTTATCTCTTCGTCGATTGGGCGGCGGACGAGGCCTGGATTCAGATCCAGCTGAAGTACCTTGTGGTAACTGATAGTCGGACATCACGTCAAAGGGAGGTAGGGTTGACTTTGGCGTGGATGAGAGGGAGAAGCTGTGGCATAAAGTCACTTAGAAAAGCCAATTCAGTGAAGCCGTCGTCAGATGAGTAAGATGAGGAGATCGTCAGCCCGGCCCGCTCCTCGAAGTAAAAGTGCCGATTTATCGGGTAAAACGGGACGCCACGTCTGTGTTCTTTGTGCAGGGAGGATGAGCGCTACGCCGCAAAAGTCCCAGGAGCAGCCAATTACGTATGTCGAAAATCTGCCTGCAGTTGACATTTGTTTGACTTGCTGCTCGGCGCGGTTTGAAGTGCGATAGACGTCCATGCAGGATAATCGTGTTCCCACTATTGGTGGCCTGATTTTTAGAGGTAAAGAAGACGTGAAAAAAATCAACAACAGCCATTAACAATTATTTGGGAGGGTGATGTGCCTGCTTGCTCTATAAAAGGTCCACCAAAGAAATGCCTGAGTCTGTCCGTTTTGTCTATCACGCATATGTCTATGATGCTTGCTTGCCCGAAAAGATCATGAACCAGTCTGGAAATGGATGGTAAGAGATGGGAAGATTACATCTGCGTAGCTGTTTTGCTGCGAAGCCACTCTCCGTGCTTGTAAAAGAGCATTGGCGCAGGCACAAATGCCAAGGACAAGAAGCCAAGAAGGGTGTTTCCCCAACCGTAGTTGAGTGTTTCGTACATATTTGAACCGGCAAGTGGGAGGAAAGCACCGAAAAGGCACCGAAGGAGGATGTTGGCACCCAATGCGGATGCGGCAGCCTCGGAGCCGAACACGTCGACCAGGTAGATTTGCGCCGGCAGCTTTTCTCTATTAGCTTTTGCAACTTCTCGCTGTGGGTTGGCTTGGGAACTTACAATGACGAAGAAGGCGCCGAAACCAATGAAGAAAGTCCCAATGATGGGCACGATCCAATGTACCTGATAGTACGCAGTCCAACCGTAGATGAAGAAGCCGATAGTCATGATAGGAGCGAACCAAATCATCAAGATAAGGCGATGCTCGGGAACAGACCGTCCCTCCGACTTTGTGCGCCAGCTCGAGACACGGTCACTAAGGGTACCGAAGACTACCAGGCTGCAGAGCTCGCCGATACCAATACCCAAATAAGCCAAACCTACAATCTCGGCACCAAAGCCGTAGACGCCTTGGAAGATGGGGGTGATGGTGGTGAAGAGGAGGTACAGCAACCCGAACACGAGACCGACGTAGAGGGACATTATGAGCACGATTGGAGAGAAAATGAGGAGCTTCCCAGTCCGCACAAAAGCGCCGACCAAAATCTGAGATGGGGTGAGGCGGCGGTCGAGCTTGGAGAACAGGTTCGGGTTGCCGGTCTCGCGGCGGAGGCGGGCGGCTTTGCGGGACAGTAGGATGTTGGGATGGGTTTCGCGGAGGAATACCAGAGCCACCGTGGAGATGACGCCGCTCTTTACACTTTTGTCAGTCTTGCTTCCGTGCTTCTTGATCTACGGGGATGCTCACCATGATGGCCATGAGCCAGAACGTCCACCTCCATCCTTCGCGAGTTGATAGGAAACCACCAATGACAGGGCCAAGAACCTGATTCATATTAGCACCGTATCCTATCTGAGAGTTTTTATCAATAACCTACCGGTCCCATCAGGGGGCCCAGAGCAAACAAAGCACCAGCAGGACCGCGGTGTTCCACCGGGATCACATCAGCAATGGTACCACCACCGATAGTCATGGGCGCAGAACCCGCAATGCCTGATAGAACACGGAAGATGAGCAGCTGAGGCACCGTCTTGCTCAGTGCTGTGCCGACGATGAACGCAATAAAGAGGACGTTGCAGACGTGGTAGACGATGAGGCGACCGTGCATCTCCGAAGCAGAAGAAATGATGAGCGGGCCGAGCGCGAAGCCCAGTAAGTAGATTATCACAGCCAGCGTGCCGACGGTCTGACTTGTGATGTGAATGTCTCGCACGACGTACGCCATACCCGGGGCCATCATTGTGGCGGCAAGGTTTCTGGCTGAGTTAGACTGCGTTGTCGATTATGGGACCAGGTGTTGGGCAACTTACACAACAAGCGAAAGAAGAGAGACGATGACCACATGACCGTATCGCAGACCAGTGGACCAGTTGAGAGGATTTTGAGGATCGGTAGGCCCCTCCCAGTCGATAATGCTATCGTCAGCGGTGGTGATGGTGGGTGCGTTGGAGCCGGCTTCAAGGTCGGCCGCTAATTTTTCTGTGGTAGTAGCTACTGGAGTCTCCATTGTCGAAGTTTTTGAAGTCATATATGGGCTTGACTTTCTATTTTCTGCTGTAAAGTAATACCAGCTCTTGGGCCAGGGTCTGGTGTAAGGTGGGGTGCGTTGAGAGACGAGGACCGCAGGCCGTTTGATGTGCTGAGTGCTGTGGAAAGCAAGACCAGTTTCACGAGACAAATCGGCCGGATTTAATACCAAGACCAACGGTTGCTATCCCGTTATTTCGGGCCGCTCCGTCACCATCCGCACCTTCCGTGGCCGATCGCGAGCCCAGCCCGACAAAGCGGACGGTCGGACTGTCGGTGGACCGGCCGTCGGAGGGTCGGACGGTCAGCGAGTGGAGCCACATCGCGACGACCACCGGTTCGGCGGTCTAATGGATCGATACGTCTTTTTTCGGCAAGTTATGCAGGAAAAAATAGTGAGCTCGCCTGATTTTAAATGCTCCTTGATTACTCGGTCATTTCTTAAGCTTATTTATCTTGTCCCTGGCGATCATGATGCTCTTGTGTGTACCTATCTAATCACTCCTTAGTCCTTATCGAAACGGCGTCCAGCATCTTTAGGTGAAGCGACATCTCCTGCTCATCATTCCTTCGGGGGAGTCATGTCGAACTCCTGCGCAGCCCATCCTTCAACGATTCTGCCACCGTGGATACTGTACATTGCATGCTCGTACACCTTGACCTCCTCCCCCTCTGCGCCTTCTTTCTGGAGGCGCTTGTTCTCGGGAACCCCTTCGAGAGCAAGCCTAACGAAGATCTGCTGTTTCTCGACATCGGCCACCATTTCTTCAATGCTGTACTTGAGCCCATCAATGACGGGGAGCAGAACCTGCTTGAAAAAGTCCGGAATCAGGTCCCGCTTCAACGTTCTCCCGTTCAATGTCACCTCCTCGGCGAACCTCTGCGGAATCACACTTGGCATGGTGCCGCTGTTGTAGCTGTGGATGTACACTTCATAAAACTCTCTAAGCTCGCCTGCCGAGAGAGGACTCAGGGGTGGTCGAGGCCCGGGAATGGGAGGCAAGTTCTCTGTCTGCTGGAAGAGCAGGTTGGGCTGGTCGTGCACCTGAAAGAAGCGTGATATCTTGCCGCCGTCGAAGAAGACCAGAATCAGGGACCACTTCTCGAGCCGCGTACCGTTAGAGTCTTCTGTGCGGGTGATCTGTCGAGCGCCGAGAGATTTGCCATCGTGGTGGATGCGTACGCCGTCCACCCTAATTTGCGTGACGTTGCGCTTCTCGATGTCTGCGGCGTAATGTTCGATGAAGGCGATGTTCCTTCCTTGGCGGCCATTGAAAGAAACCTCAGGCTGAAGGAACTCGGCAGCCTCGTCCCATTTTCTCTGGTTTACAGTGTCCAGAAAAGCCTGGAAGGTGGCGCCGACGTCTTTGGTTGACATGATTTGTCTCGAGTTCAAGAATGTCTAAGCTGGTTTGCAAATTCGACTGCTGTTTGCTACTGGCACGTAAAGAAACGAAACCCGCGGGTCGAGCGAAATGTTCGTTTTTATATTTTTGATACTGAGTGAGTGCCTCTAGACAATGTCTGTGAAGCAAGATAAGTCCGCTGTAATTACTTGGTGTGTAAATGCCTCTTGCGGTAGTCGGGCCCCGAATGCACGCCGGCAAGCTGCATGGCGTTCTTGGCCGCTCATTGCGTCCAGTCAGGCCAAAGTAAGCTTATTCCTGGATCTGGAAACACGATGTACTATGTATACAAAACTACCAATTCAAAGGAGGGAATTTCATTTGGTAATCCTGATTAATATCAAACAAACCTGCAGCAAGATCTTAGTTCAGTAAAGACTGCTTGGCGTTACCGCATACATGTCTTTCCTTACTAAGGTCATTGCACGTGAACGTTGGCTCTTGGCCATCTACTATCCGAACATAGAAAAATACAATTCAGCATATATGTATGTACTCAAGGAATACCCCAAGGGTCACGAAATAATTGCTAAGGGATACATATTTCTGTATTGAATCAGTCTTAAATCGCTGCCTGAAATGGGAAACGGCCTCAAGCACGTCAAATTGGTTGCCTAAAATGCATTCGACAATTGTATCGAACTTCCAGTGCACTTTATGGGCACGGAATACATTTCTAGCACCAACGCCCGCAGATACAAATGCTAGGGTGTCTGATTGTGTGCAGAAATGGCATTCCAACGAATCGCATCATTCCCCACGTCCTGACATTGACCAAGGCGTGCCACACCCTTGGTTCGCCAGTACTTGTTCCATGTCCCCTTATCTTGTTCATGTATGCAGCTTATCACTGCCTTCTCCTTCAGCATGTGTCGGGTTGCTGGGGATACGAAAATCGTCTGCCTGGCGTCCTGGAACAGGTTCATGCAATTGGCTGTTTGATGCTAGGGGGACCCAACCAATGAACGATGGCGTCAGTTTCTCGCACGGCAGGTCGCTCTGTTAGCACGAGCTCGTCATGGTATTTTGGTTGTTGCCTGATACAGGCATCAACATAAATTTGAATGGCAAAGTGCCTGGCATGATTGTTTTCATGTGGGTGTATCTGTCTATGCCTCACCGCAAGACGGCGTTGATCTATTGAACGCGAACAAGTGCAAGTGATATTTGACATGAGGTGATGGGGAAAAAAAGTATATATCCCTACCGCGTCCAAGCTTATGTCTCTACCCTAATCTCACCTCCCGCCCAACAAACCAGCTCTCGGCCACTAGATAAGCCACATCTCTAAAACCAACAATTGGCTCTCAAAACCAACCCAAACCACCAAATCTAGGACACATCATTATCATGGCCGCCACTGCCGAGTCCGCCCCTTACAACGGCCCTTCCCCGCGTCACATGATCGACACGCACACTCTCGCCCAGGAGATCATCAACCGCAACAACGACCCCTGCCCCATCCTCGACGCCGACGAGCTGGCGCTTCTCTCCGAGTTCGTCGCCGACCCCTCCCAGGCCCGCTCCCTCCTCAAGGCCCGCGGCCTGGCCGACGAGCCCACCAAGTCCGGCAGCCTGGTGGCCTACGTCGTCTCACTCCACGGCACCGATAAGGCTGCGCTCACAGAGAGCGAGATTGGCCTGCTCAAGGAATGGTTTGAGAACGACCAGAAGGCCAAGGAGGAGTGACTTGGCGAAGGAGATTTCGGAGATTTACCCGGAGTCTGTTGCGAGATGGAGCATAGGATAAATTGATTTGCATGCTTCTGAGGAGAATTCAGGTTGGGAAGAAGACTTTACTGCAAGTTTTGGGTCAGTTTACACCTCGATAGCATTAGGTTGTATGAGAGATATCAAGTCAACCCGAAGTCGTCAAAGTTAAAGTGGTTCCCTTGCTCAAAGCGTAATAGAGAATTGGGCGAGTCTAGTATTTAAGCCCTTGCTTAGCTCATGTTCAGTTTAACTACCGTTAGACAAAAATGTGGAGTTCAATGTCTTTTGATAACTGCTGACTCTAATTATTGACTCTAAAAGAGCAGCCCTTGCTATTGATAAGGACGTAAATACCAACTCGTGTCAACCAATTCGGTTAGCGCAATTTGGTCCCAGCCCGAAAGCCCCAGTCGCTTATTCAAAAATAGACCGACGAACCGTCTGATACGACCTCAACTTACATACTGAAGCACTGTAATACGAGCTTACGTGATGACTCACAACATACGAGCTCGGGTCCTCAACTACTCCGTGACTCAAAAGCTCAAAGACTCGACCTCTCGTCTATAAAACAATCAAAACTAGGGTTTTGGCCTCGATCGAAACAAGACACCAAACTATCAAACATGGCAGACCTTCTCGAGGACCTGGCGCCAGCAATGGCGGCCAGCAACTTACGCGGCGACGACGACAAAGTCACCACGGCAGCCCAGCGCGCCCTCCACAACCATTTGATCCTCTCCAACGTCTTTTCTTTCATCATGTTGGACGATGAAGGTACCTGGAAGGACCAGCCTCCAAAGGCCGATGACGATGATAACGACGGCTCCAAAAAGAAAGAAGACTGCAACGACGATGACGACGAACAGGAAGACTACGACTCGAACGCGCACTACTACGCCCGCGGCGGCGTTTTCCTGCGGTGCATGCTCGTCAACAAGTTCTGGTTCGAGCTCGCAATGCCGCTGCTGTGGGGATCGCCGACGAATATGGTGTGGTACGTCACGCACAAGCTGACGCTCACGGAGATCCTGGCGGCCATCGAGCCGGAGCGGCGAGAGATGTACACCAGGCACATTGAGTATGCCTACGACGAAGGCAAGGGTACTGAGGACTTCTCGGGGTTGACGTTCCCGCAGCTGTGGCGGCTCGACATGCGCACCGACACCCGCATCAACCTGCCGCGAATCCAGGGCGAGACCGTCGAAGTGATGACAGTGGACCCGTTATGCGAGTGCTACCCGACGTCGTACAGCCTGGTGCAGGATAAGATGGACGAGCTTCTGGATCAGATTGTCGTGAGTTGTGCTTCTGCTCTTTCCCTGTTTGTGGCTCATGGAGTCGAGATCTGACGTGACCCCGGCCGTGATAGGAGAGATTTCCGAACCTGCAGCGGTTGACATTTGTAGACTCCGGATTGGCGTACCCGGGTACGATGGAGAGGTTCAAGGAGCGCATGCCGAAGCTGGTGCATTTCGACCACAGGTGCATCAAGGAGCAGATTCACCCATGGTGGAATGGAGGTGCTGAAAAAGCGCACCAGATTCTTTTTGGGCTGCCACGGTGAACTACAGCACGCGGGCGCAAGGGATGAGATTTACGCAGAGTTATCGGATGGGAGATGCCAGTTTAGCGAATGGCGTTGACTGAGACGGCGGCTTTGTTTATATGTCACGACAAGATATCCCGTTTTGCATAATAGAAACCAGTCTATTTTTATGGTCCAGCCAGAAATGTCGAGGAGCATTAGATATCTCGACCAAGACACAAGAGAATTCAGCCCACAAGCAGGTAGGTCATTGAGCCACTCGGACAGATGAGCATAGCCAACAGCTAGAGTCTGATCTGGTAGCTTCGAAGCAGGTTACCACCTCAGAAGCCTCGAGGACCGATAACTAACGTGCACATGGCATACAAGCTTCAGCATACGAGCGATCTGGAGTCTCCCGCGAACTCCAATATTTGGGACTCTTTGCCCTCCGCTGGCCGCGTCTCCAGGCACCCATCGCCTGCCCACGATGCATCTCGGTCTCTGGAAAAGGCAACGACACAGACGCAGTCATCGCGGATTCCTGCAACCAGGCCCTTGGGAACGCCCGATCTTAGTTTGTATCGGTCCACGCCACCACCACCACCATCAACAACACTCAGACCCAGGTCACCAGGCTGGAAGGATCCCCTGCAGGGCGAGTGACATCTGACAGCGACCCCTTGAGGATTCCGCGTAGACGACTCCGGAGCCGGTCGCCTGATCGCCCGTCCAAGTCAATTAGTCGAGTTGCGAGCGGCCGACGTCTCGATAATGCAGCTCTCAGGTACGGGCAAGCCACCAACAGCCCTCTTCGTTTAGCTCGCGAGTCGCCTCGGGAGTGGAAGTGTAAGTCCACGTCTTGGCAGGGCGTCGCCAGACACAGACACGGGGCTCGCTCCCGCCGATTCTCACAGAGTAGCATGATTGGGGGCAAACCTCGACCATGCAGTCGCGGTCTATATCGCCCCGCGTCCAGCCCAGGCACACGCAGGTCTATTTTTTCCCCTTTCTTGCACGGTAAGTAGAAGCTACATGCGAGAGATATCTCGGACCATGGGCCATGGGTTCATGATTCTTCCTTTCCCCTCCCCCAAGACCCAAAGGCAAAAAAAGACAAAGCCTCGAGCGGACCAAAAGTTCCCAACCCCCATCTGAGCTGTCAAACCTCTCTGGGACATGACCGTCTTTGAAACCGACTCAACTTTTGTCCCTTGCCCAGGACCACACACACACACACACACGCAGACACAAACACCCCCAAAACTCGGGGCCTCGCCGATCCCCTCCAACGGTATCCAATCCCTTTGCCCACACGATCCCCTCACCAAACGGCACGTCAGATAGGAGCACTGCCCACCCGTTTCCCGTCTGCCCAATGGGGCCGCGCAGGGCGTCGAGGCGGAATTGAGTCTCGGTCACATCCGTCGGCTGCCCTCCTTGTCGGCTGGTGGGGGACGAACGGCAGGGGGGCGTCCAGAGATCGAGAGGATGCTTGTCAATCACCCACCAACACCACCACCCACCGTCCGGAGCTCCTTCCGCTGGAGGAAAAAAAAAAAAGGAAGCTCCCTTCCCCCGGTTTCGTATCTCGACCAATGTGGGCGCGAACACCGCCTAGCTACGCCGTAAGGTAGGTACGGGGGGGCCGGCTTTTTTTTTTGCTTCCCCACAAAAAAAGTGCGATGTCACCGGATAACACCAGCGGTGCACTGACTGCGGAGCTGCACAGCCTCAGGACCCACCCTGCCGCCCCCCGGTCCTCGCGGCAGCCACCGAGGCTGCCAGACTACTTGCCAATCCTGTCAAGATACGTACCACCCGCGGGGCACAGACGGCAAGCGCGATCGCCGTGTCCCGGGGGGGCCTTGCCCCACCATCCTCTTTTGGAACCTGCTCAGCCGCATTTCGGGCTCGTATCCCTGCGAGCTGTGAGTGGCAAGCCACACCCTCCCTGTTTCTCAGTCGTCCACCCTGGTCTGGTCTGGTCTGCCCCGGGATTGAATTTTTGGCACACGTTTGTCACTTGTTGGTCGCTCTGTTATTTTTCATTTTTCGGTTTCCTGTCGCTAGGTGCCTCTCCGAATGCCGACCCTGGAGCCGGCAGGCGTAGATTTGAGCTGCTGTAGTCAAAAAAAAAAAATTAGGCTCACTGTCGCATTTTCGGCGGTTTGACCAAAGTTCCGCGCAGTTCGGCATCGACATGCCGTGCGGATGAAGAATAAAAAAAAAATTAAAAAAAAGAATAAACCAGAGAACACTCAAGGGGAAAAAAAACCAATCCACACGCAGAGCAAGCTTCAGCTGCCCCCTCGGTATGCGCATTTCCCATGTAACGCTTCATGCACCGGCGCGAGGCCACGCACGGCGAGGACTGCAGAAGCTGCAAAAGAGGTTACACCACGCTCTCTATCTCTTGTCGAGAAAGCTGTCCTCCCTCAGCTCGAAACTCTACCCTTTTC
Source organism: Colletotrichum tropicicola (assembly GCA_025962755.1). Taxonomy (NCBI): domain Eukaryota; kingdom Fungi; phylum Ascomycota; class Sordariomycetes; order Glomerellales; family Glomerellaceae; genus Colletotrichum; species Colletotrichum tropicicola. Next base: position 62,466 of record JAOWMA010000169.1, on the reverse strand, counting down.
CTGTCCTCCCCCCCCCTCAAACGAAACAGACCCGATCCTTGGGCGCGCAGCGGGCAGTGGTGGTCGTCGAGGGACGCGTAACTCACCCCTTCCGCGAAAGCCTCAAACAGATTTCAGCGCCCACCCCAGGTGGTGGGTGCCCATCGAAAAGCACCAACCACCGCCCTGCCCTTCCAAACGTGATAGCTGCCAACCCAAATTCTATATATCAAATAAAGGGAAAGCCTTTCTTTTGCAACCCTGGGGCCCGATGCCGGCTGACTGTGATTTTTTTTCTTGAGGGGAGGAGGAGTTCACCAGAAACCTCCCGCCTTTTTTTTTTTTTTTTTTTTTTTTTACCGAGCCCGAGACGCGACCGCGATGCGATGCGATGCTTGCAACTTTGAAAACACCTCAGAGGTGTGCATGGCTCTCGCTTCGCACGCTGCCTTGGACCGTTTCTTAATTTCCCACCCAATCGTAACTCTCGCATCTGTGCTCGGCAATACCTAGACAAAAGATCCAAAGTGCTTTCGTCCCCGTCGTCGTCGTCCTCCTCCCGGCGGCGAGAAAGAACAACCGTCCCGTGCCCCGGGGACCGGTCGGTTGAACCCATCTGGCCGCCGTTGCATCTGTATCGCCCGCAGAACAGGACATGAATTCCCCCGGCGTTCAGACGTTTGCCGTCCGTGCGCCGCTCGCTCTGCCCAAAGGGCCGACTTTGGGGGCTGAAGAAAGATGGGCATGGATGGGAGCTGGAACGTCTTCCCGAGTGTGCATGTACACATACATTCCCATGGTTGCGTGCAGTAAACGGCATGTGTAAGTAACCTACCTACGTTTACCTAAGTTGGGATGTGAAAAAAAATACGACGGCCCCAGAATCATTCGTCCGCCCGGGCATACCGCCGCCCGCCCCCGGCAGCATCACCGACGTGCACCAACACGGCGCGCCCAGACCTTTCCGTGTCATCAGTGTCACCCGGCCCCCATCCCACATTCCCACCACCCATGAACCCCGTCTTCTAGAACTTCCGCCTCGTGTTGCGTGCTCCCGCGAGAGACCGTGGGCCCGGGCGTTGGCGCGTTGTGTCTGGTGTCTGGTGTGTAAGAGGGAGAGACAGATGCCAAACCCCTAAAACGGCCTCGAGAAAAAGTTGGCCGATCTTTTTCCCCCCTACACTTACTACTTTACCTCACGGCAAGCAAAAAAAAGGGGGGGGGTAGGGTCTGACATGACCTGTATGACACCCAGTCACCACTTCTAAAAACCACATCCCAAGAAAAATCAAAATCAAAATCAAAATCGTGACAGCTAGATACCTATCTAGGTAATCCATCGCATCGATATAGCTTCAACCAAAACACTGGTCCCCCCCCCCCCAATCTACTGACATACTTGTCATCTTCTTTCTTTCCCCCTTACACCTCGCCTAGAAGCTGCCGCCGTCTCTGTCAGTCCGTCTGCGTTGCGTTTCGAATAATATCTGGTCCCGCGGGCCAAGCCAAGCCAAAAAACAAAAAGCCCAGCCCGGCCCAGCCCAGCCGGCCCAGCTCAGCGCGCGCCCTAGGCATTACTTGCTTTTCGCACCCGTCATGCCTTGGATGCAGAGCGCTGACTTGAATGATTTTGAATTCGCCACCAGACCGACCGACCGACCGGTAGCCGGTCTCCAGAGAACCCTTAATTTTGTCTCTCTCTCCAAATTCTTTTTAGCCTTTTTTTCATCTTCACCATGCATGCAGTAAGGCTACATACCTTGCCTCACCTTACCCCAGCTGTGCTTGTCAAAAACCATCACCCATCAAAACTCGTTGATGCCCAAAATAGAGGGGACGGGCTTGGGGTAGAACACACCCACACCCACCCAAACAAACCCGGGGAGCTGAGAAGCCTGAGAAAGCTGAGGGGCCGGATGGAGGGGGAGATCTTGTCCCGATTCCCAACAATGCGTGAACATGCGAGCATCCCAACTTCCCGTCAACTCGTTCAGGGTCCTCCTCTTCCGTGGCCCGCCGGCATCAGTCACTCTCACATAATCCACCACACTTACTCCGCATGAAGCCTTTCTCTCACGCGCGCGCATCTTTGTTGAACAAAATCTTGTTCGAATTAACTAATAACGTAAAATGCAATCAAAAACCCATTGAGCAGTGTTATCCAGGCCCAGGCCGAACCTCCAGGGTTGCCTTGTCGCCCATGTTCCCTTCCTCTCTCAAAAAAGTTTCCCAGCGCCCTCTGCCGCAGAATTGCTTCCTAGGGGAGCCGAGCCTGGACCCGCGCAGCAGGTCCCGGGCCTCAAACGTCTCCCATGCGACTTTCCCATCCCTGCCAGAGCACTCTTATGCTCTCCGAGTTTTGTCTCCTTCGGCGGCGGGGAGGCCATGCGTGAGGGCGAGCAACATGTCGCCTGTTCACAACGTCCCCCGGCCACCTTTCCCCTGACCCCAAGCTGCCACGGGGCGCGACCCCCCTTGACCCCAGATTTCCACACAATGACCCCCATCCCGGTCCGTCCTTTCCGTTCACCGTCGGTCCCGTCTCGCAGGATTCCGTCGTGTCGTACTTTCGTCCGGGTGGGGTAATCAGCATGGTCTGGGTAGTCGGGTTCGTCCGCCCCGCGCATCATTGGGCGGGGAAGTGTGGCCGTGAGAGCAGATTCCGAGGCTATGGCAAGAGGTCTCTGCACCGCGTTCCCTGTCCAGCAGGAAACCTCGTTTGATGCCCAGCTTCTTCGATGTGTTGACGTGTCCCATCTCCCCTCCACTTCCCTGTCAGCCAACTCCCCCAGCGGGAGAAAGGCAGCAGCTAGTACCCTGTCGACAAACCAGTGTCCGCTTCGACCGCTGTATCACGGATACAGCAAAGTCTCGGCTACGCGATGATTGTTTGCGAGATCGACCTTCCGCGCGCAAAACGTTGCCATTATTGGATCCGGTCCGGGTGCAAGTCTTCGCTTCAAAACCGAAAATCGAATAGTCTCTGCGAATCGAAGAAAAACAAGAGCCGTGTGTCGTGGCGTCTAGCCCGGAGCATCGTCGTCTTATTTCGTATCGTTAGGCGCGCAGTCGTGAATATTCGTCATTGGTCGTGAAATGGTCGTCGTAAATCATCCGTAAGACAGGAAACCCAAGCCGAGGAAGTGAAAGAAAGCAGATGCGCAGCGGTTGGTATCTTCCGATCCAGTGTAATGCCGATGGGGGTATCTCTAAGAAAGCCTCCTGAACCAATGAAAAAGAAATAAAAATATAAAACAAAAGGTAAAAATCAAAACGGGGGAATCGAGAATCCAATGTTGTCGGTTTCTTCTGTCTCGGCTCCAGGCCCGGAGCCGAGCGGGGGGGGTTTTTGCATTGCTGCGTGTTCCTCTTATTTAGATGAGAAGACCCAAAGGAAAAAGGTGTAGAAAAAAGAGAGAGATGGACACAAGCCGCCTGTATACGAGAACCCCCCAAATGTAAATGCACTCAAATGCCCGCCGGACCCAGCCATGATGTTGGAGATGATTCGAATGAAAGGTGACCGAGCTTGCGGCGTAGTGAGTGGTGGTTGTTGTTCCCCGGATATCGAAAAGACAGAATTGTAAAAATCAAACGCTCGCTTGCTGTCGACAAAAGAAAACCGGATTATATCTTTTTTGTTGGGTTGGTGATCTTGTGCGCGAGTTTCCGTAACACCGTTCGCTCCCCTCCTGATGATGCAAAACGCCGAGATGCCTTGTGTGTTTCTATGCCGACAGGTCGAGAGGACTTCAACTTTTTCTCCGGGAACATGGACAGACACGCCAGGCAATGCTATGAGGTCGTAACGACGGGGTAGCCATCAACGGTGACGGGCGCTGGTTGTCACATCGTCGTCGTGTACTCCTGGTAGCGGTCCCAGCCGAAGCCACCATAGCCGACGCTCACACCGCATTGGGGAGTGAACATGCTAGGCAGCGGCAAGGCCGGGATGGGTGCCGTGATGCCTGGCGAGCTGTAGAAGAATCCGGCCGTGGAGAAGGGCTGACTGAAGGATGGCGTAGGTGAAGGTATTTGAACCTCACTCATGCCCATGTTGGCCCAGATGGGTGTTGAGTCGTGAGAACTTGAAGTGACGCTCGGGCTTGAGGGCAGAACTCTCCATGCGTCGACGGCGGGGAGGTTGGCCGGGGTCGTGGGTTGCGACCACATGCTGGCGTTTGCCGGTGAGCTGGGCAGCAGGGGAGGCTGTCTGATGACGTCCACAACACGAGGCGGGGGCGGCAGCAGGGGCTTCATCAGGCCCATGATGTTGTTCTTGACCTCCTCGCTCTTGCCGGAGAGCAACTCACCGGCACCGTCCTCCTCGAGGCCTTCAAGGGCAGAGACATGTGTCCGGTAGACGAACTTGTTGATGGCCTGGATGAAGTCCTCGTGCAGCTTCTTGCACTGTTGGTCCTTCTCAGACCACTCGTATGTCTTTGCCTTGCTGTCGATGCAGTGGATCTCCTTGTGGTACTCGACCAGGGCGTCTATTGAGTCGGTGGTCAGCTTGAAGGCGACCTCGTTGCGCAGGACCATGTCGACGTGGACGATGTATGCCTCAATGTGGAGAAGCTGGTAGTTGAAGACGGCCTCGACCAGGGGGTTGGAGTCCTTGCGCAGCTCGGATTCCGGGGCCTTGGGGAGCATGATGGAGGTGAGAGTCCAGATGGCGTTGGGCGAGGAGAGAGTCTCGGTCAGGCATCTTTGGTGTTGCGGGACGCTGTTGAGGGGGCGCTTGATCCTGTTGATGCGCTTGAGGGTCTGAGTCAACCACGGCTCGACCTTGGATCCCAGGACGACGTTGACGGATGAGGCTCTGGGGGCGAAAGCCGCCGCAGAGGCTGGCAGCAGTTGTACGGGCATCTTGGGTGGGAGAGAGGGATTCTGGGGGTGGGGGAGGGGGCGGGGGCGACGAGGAGGAGCTGGACAGGGTGACAAAAAAACGCGGCGGCGGCAAGGAGACGAGTCGGGTATAAGAGGCCCTGGGTGGTGGTTGACGACGGACGAGGGACACTTTGTCGTGATATTGTTGTTGTTGTATGTCCTGTCTTGGGGGTCTTGCTTGATCTTGCTAGGGGCCTAGTCGAGGGGCAAATCTGGGGATATCGGGAGGGAAAACGAATAATAAAGGAAACAAGTGATGACGGAGCTGGGCGGTCCCCAAGAGGTGAGCAAGGGGTTATTTTGGCTTGTACGCCTGCTGCCGCGAATGAGAAGAAGAGAACGGTGGACGAAGAGCTCGTGAAGAGGGAAGAGGGAGGGTAAGAAGTGGCAGGATGTGGTGCGAGGGTGGTGGGGTGTTATAGTAATCGGCCGAGCAGCTTCTCCCAGCCCTGGCCTGTCTCTGTACGGCGCTGTCAAGTCCAGTCGTGTCTTGCCTGTCGCCCGCTGTGTGGTGCGCTGCTGCGGCCCACGGGTGCGCGTAGGTACCTGTAGACTTGGGATGCGCTACGGGGGCAAGGTACAGGGCTAAGGTCGCTGGTATGGGGCAGGGTATTTTTTTTTTTTTTCACGGGCACTCTCTCTCGTCTCCCCCTCGATTTCCGCTTTTGAGGGACAGAGGTACTTGGGCCCGGTACCTACACCCACTCCTATTCGCCTCGACTCTTGCCGGTGGACGGTTGGCATGGTCCAGGAGGTGACAGAGAAGGGAAGGCGCAAGAGAGGAGGGGGAGTGAGGGGGGGTGTGGCAGGTACTGCAGTACAGGGCAGGCGCAAGGAGCAGGTGCATACAGAGGTGGAGGGGGGGGGGGAAGCAAGTGGAGTCGCAGACGGCGGAAGGAACACTCATCAGTACCTCAGGTACCTACCTACCTCACTGCGTAGTAGGTACGGAGGAGAGCGAGAGGAACGAACGACAAGAACAGAACGGCAACGACGAGGATCCTTGGACGATGCACGCCGGCGGGGGCAGAGCAGCGCGCTGTGCAGTAGCATCGGATCTCCCTAAGGCACCGGGGCGGCCAGCTATAGGAACCTCCCGTTCGACCTACTAGGCACGGCACCTACCTTACCAGGTAGAGTAGGCATCACGCTTCCCTTTCCTCCGTCTTCTGAGGGCACACAGCCGTAACCCGACGTGAAAAAAAACTGCCTACCAATTCTCTGCGTCCGCGGTGCATGCGTCTTGGGCCGCCTGCCGGGCCGCCGTCTGTCCTTCGCCTCTCGCCTCACCCGGAGGGGCTCCATCGACGTCCACTTCATCATCCACGACCACGGCCACGACCACGTCCTCGTCCACGTCGGCGGGGACTCGCTGCACCGAGAAAATGGGGCAAGCTGAGGCTGGAGCCATACCGAGAGTCCTGGTCGTAGCCCGCTGGTCCATGTTGGCGCCGGCGCCGGCACTGGCGCTGGTCCCGGTGCCAGCGTACGCTGCAAGGCACCCCGAGCTCATGACTAACATGCAGGAATGTCCAGTCGGGCAGCGTCCAGCTGCTGCGGGATGGAGGACTCCAACAGGCATTGACCTGAACCGGCCCTGTTGGCGCCTGGCCTTGCCAGTCCGTCGCGAAAAGAAATCGCCATCGCCTTGAATGCTGCTCCTTCGTCCGCGTCGCCTTGTCGCCATCGCCTCGCAAACTCGCTCCCAGCCAGCCAGCCCACCTCACCTCACCTCACCTCGGCCCAGCGCCTCCTCCGTCTCTCTCCTCCCCGCCCTCTCGGGGTTGCCTGTCCGTCGGCTGCATTAACCAACCCAGCTAGACACTCTAGGTCCCCTTGGCGCTTGCACACACGCCGTCAGTCGCCCGTGATGGTTGTCTGCAGGTTGCGCGGTACTTGTCTGCCCGACCTTGCCTGGGGGGGGGGGGGGGGGGGTTGCAAGTAAGCTTGTTAAACTTGGTCAGCCAAGCTGAGACGAAAGTACTCCATACTTGCTTCAGAGCCCCCTTGGCCGACGTGCTCGAAGTTAGCGTAGTGTAGTCCCGTCCTATTTTTTTGCGCTGCCACTTGGAGACGTGCATTTTGCTTTCCTGTGAGCTTAATCGAAGGGGTGCCGCCCGTACCACTCAACTTCAGTCGATGGCTAGGTCGAGGTGCTGACTGAGGCAAAAGTGGCTGGCTAGCCCGCCCGTTGAGCCGGAACGTTTCCAACGACGTGGACTAGTTTGCCTTTCTTTCTTTCTTTTTTTTCTTCTTCTTTTCCGACCAAGGTTTGGTCAAAATGTTTCCGCTACCGGCTTAGCCCAGTCGCACTTGGCAGTGGGCAGCCTCTGGTTGGAATGCCCGCTGTGTGAGATGTGCGTGGGCTGGCTGGCTTGATGGGCGCGCCACTACACGTTCCGTGCCCCCAGAGAGCACAAGACGACGGGAAGGCCCTGGAAGTCAAAACCACCTTAGCGGCAGCCTGCCCGAAAGCCAAGCCAGAGGCAAAGGAGGGCAGAAGCAAGGGGATTTCGAAGAGACCAGGGGCAGAAAGAAGCAGACAATACCTCGTCGTCCAAGGGCTCGTGTACGCGGGCGGCACGACGCTCTGGCAGATCCGTCTTTGGGCGTGAACAGACTTCTGCATCCCTCCTCCTCACCTTTACTTTTTTTTTTGGCCGTCCGTATTCATCGGCCCCGATCCCGGCCCAAGCGACGCTGCGGCAGTTTCGGCAGGCTGCGCTGCGGGAGCAGAGCAAAAGCGAATTTGAGTGTCCCGTCTTTCTGGAACCAGGAAGTACCGTACACGCACTCTAAAGAGTCTAAAAAAGGCACCTTCGGCACGGCACGGGCGAGAGGTAAACCGCAGAGAATGCGAAAAGAGACGGACGCGAAGACGAGGGCCGTGCTGTGCGACGTGCATATGCTGAATGACAGAATCCGAAAAGAAGGCGAATGGGAGACGACCTCGGAGCCCGCAGAAGTCCCAGCTGAAGGACCGATGCCAGTGCAGTCGCAAGCGCAGGCTTGTCGTCGCCATGTACCTTCCTCAGTACCTAGCGCAGCCACAGGGTACGTATCTTTTTGGTCTGTACTTTTTCAGAGTCCGTGTCCATCGTCGGCGTGGCTTTCCAGGGCGTCTGTGGTTCTTTTTGGGGCGTGGTCTGTGGCCCATCAACAGACCTGTCAAGCGTCAAGCCCGCCGAGGTTCCATGCCTGTTGTTTTTCGCCTCGGAGAATCAACGTCATGACCCGTCTGCGATGTGGCCTCGATGTGGCCTCCGACCGAGCTGGGAACCTCAGGCGGCCCAAAGTTCGACCAGCTAGCTGCACACTTCGCCTCGTTGTCGAGGGGAGTCCGTTGTTGGACTGAGGTCACAGGTGGCCCTTTCTCCAACAAGCCCCACGGCCTGTGCGAACAAGAACCAGGAGTTGAGGCACAGCACAATGGCAATATCCAGACAAGGCAACTGAGTCGCAGTACCAGGTGCGCCGTGGTATCCGTGTAGTCTGTACGAATACGTTTCATTTCGGGGCTCTTGTCGACGTTGGCCTTGCCTTATCTCGCTGGCCTCCCCGCATGCCACACTCTCGGGTCCCGTCCGCTTCCATCTTTCCGTCATCGCATGTTGGCTGCCGCTGCCGCCACTCGAAGGCGAAGTACCCGTACCACGCGCCGATATGAGGTGTCGCCTCTTCGAGTAGGTACACCACCCCGTCATACTTTTCTGGTTTGCCGTGTGCTGTGCCGCATCAAAAGTCCACGGCCAATTGCCCTGATTTGAGAAATCCCACGAGAAACTCCTCGTCCAAAAGTCTGATTCTGAATCCGTGTCTCTCCGGCTTGAGACAGGCCCGAAGAGAGACAGCCTCCGGCCCCGTCGTTGTCGTAGTCGCACAAACCCACAAGGCCGGCCCGGCCTGGCAAAAGAAACAAACCAAGACTTGTCACTGCTGTAAGAGGCGTGTTTCTTCCCCAAAGAAGGCCTACCCCTGCTCTGCGGCACCCACAAACGCCTCCTTTCACATGTATTTCTTGAGAGGGGAGGGAAAACCAGCCACAGGGTGTGTCCCAGTGCGCGAGCTGCCAGTCCACCCCTCTGGGCAGCAGACGCCGCGCAAGGGTGAAGTGGGGGAAAGAAAAGGCGACTTCGCGAAGACGACATTGAGGGAGCGCCTGGCGCTTCGTCTGACATTGCTACTACACGCATGCGACGACCTCTGTCCACAGGGCCTGCACCGGGGCCGTCAGTATGCTTCCGCGGTATTCCAAACAATGCTAACCATATTTCCCATCATCCTTTGCGATATGTCATTTCGCAAATATTACACATCGCTCTGGTCACCTTCTTGCCTGTTCCTTGGTGGTGCGGCATACTCGCTCGCCAAGTATCAGATCTGGCCGACGCGCAGGCCTTTCTTCGTAGATTTTCTGCGAGGACCGCCATGATTGGAACACTTTGTGATATCATGCTCCATCACACACCCTCACGCAGGTCCGGGCTCGTTGCGACCCAAACCCGCCCCGGCTGTCGTACCGTAGCATGCAGTTGCATGAGAAACAGAAGCCTCTGGACTCGCGCGCCGCTAGGAAGCCATCCAGGAGTTCCGTGAGATTATTGAGCTTATGCAGCTGGCCAAATTCGTTCCGCCTCAAGGATCCGGTCCTACGGCTGGCTTGTCTGACGCCAATGACTTTTTTTCCCTTTCTTTCTTTCGCCACTGTCGATTTGTCCCCTAAGCCGTCATCACAATCAAGACGATGATCGCGTCGCAATCATCGAGCACCGGCTGAGTCTAGTTCAGCTGAGACTCTGTCGGAAATGAAAAACTTGAACCATGACCATCATCATCTCGTCGCCTCGCCGTCTTGTCCAGTCACGTAGTTCCAAAGGGGATTTTCTCTGCATCCTTGGACTCGGAGCTGTATGACTTGCATGGGCGTACATAGTACAGGACACTTCTGCCTGTCGCCCTGCATCATGTCGGCGCCAGCAGAAGATCGTCTTGAAACGATGCAGGCGCGGCCGCGACGGCGGGTAGGCTTGATAATCTACAAAGCCTCACTGCTGGCCTTGACTGGGCATCTCCGTCTGCAGCTCGGACTCTTTTCGAGAGTAGAGTCGTAGCCGATGGACCAGCTCGAGTTTTTCAAGACTCAGGGCAACACGATTATTGGAGCGGCCCAAGAGCCCGTAGAGAGAACCGCCAGAGGAACCAACACTAAGCTTCGTTCGTTGGGGTCCCGGCCGGGGCTCCGCCTGGGAAAGAGACATCAGACCAGACGGCGCGGCGTACCGTAGCTGCAGCATCATGATTCCATTCGGGAACTGGCGTGGAGAGCGTTTCCGAAAGCGTGGTCTCCCCTTCTTCCTTCTGTATTTCGCAGGGACGCCAAGTCAAAGGGGGTAGAGGGGGTTAGCCCGTCAAAAATGGAACGGGCTGCAACGGAGCTGTGGGTTGAGGATGGTAGGGAGAGGGTGAAGACGTCGTGCAACGACAGCCTGTAGATGGCTCGTGACAAGGTTGACGCCCTTGCTAGCGGCCGAGGGTGAGCTGAGGTGTGTCTGCCAAAAAGCTGGTCTCTGGAGGCCCATTGGCTGTCGAGCATCTGGCCAGATCCGGCCATGTGGGTCCAGGCGGAAAAAGGCCGAGTGCCTCTTGGTGATTGGCAAGAAATGCTGAAATTCCTCCCTGATATTAGTCCAATCATGAATCGTGGAACACCTGAGTCCACGATGAGCAGAGACGGATAGAGGGAAAGGGACCTCCGACCAAGGGATCTCCCCTTGAGAAATGGACGTCAAGCAATAGTGCCCGCGTTAATGGCGCAACGAGCATCAGCTTCGCGCCAGGTTAAGGGGTCAAACATGCAGCAAGGGCAGGGGCATCAGCAGTAGTTACATACCAAGATTGCCAGATTGGGGACGGGCCTGTCCCGTTCGCGGGTGTCCGGCTGCAGAAACAACCGTTCTCGAACCTCCTCAGAAGCGGATTGAGATCCGTCACCAATAATGTCGCCATCCAATCGAGTTGTCGAATTGCTGTCCCCGTTCCAACTGACTAAAACAAGGAGATAGTGCCCAGAAACACGTCCGGAAAGCAAGCAGGGACCATATCGTCATTGTCGGGTACTTACACCGTGTCATATTGGTCGTGTGGCAAAAAAAGAGCGAGAGAGACAGAGAGTAACTCCTTCGTCAAGTGGGTTGAAGAAGTCCATCCCCCGGTAAACCCAGGATACCATCCAACCGGTAGCTGGGGGGCCTTGAGACCGTTGTCGGCATCGCAGCAAGAAAGTGGGCTCTCGATAACACCTTGGACGGAGGTGAATGCTCGCCTGGGCGAGCGGCGGTTGTCCTGTCGTAGGCGCGGAAGAAGGCGACAAACGGCACGTCGCGGAGTCGAATGCCAATGCAGCCAGTGGGGTCTTGCTACCAGTGCCGTCGGCAGGAGTCGGTCTTCGCGCCGTGGCGGCAAGTCTGCTGACTACCTATTTTTGGGCCCCCAAAAAAAAGGCCATCGCCTGCCGCCAGTCCGCCGTTTGCCGCACCCGCAAAGGTGAGGAGCCAGTGTTCTTGCGTCTGCTGCAGCTTGTGACCGCCAGAGCTGTCACTTGACTGTGGCCGGGGCTAGGTCACATGAGCCCTCCCGCCAGCCTTTGGCGATTGCTGTCACCGCTCACAATGTCGATGCCCAGAAGAATGAGTTCGGATTGCACCGCGCCAAGCTTCACAGGCCGTGTCGTTTCCGGTGTCAACGCATTTCAAGGCAGATCCCTACCCCAGTGGCTGGGCCCGCGACCCGCAAACTTTGACTTGCCGCACGGTTGTGGGGAGGAGATCCCTTGGTTGCTGGCAGCGGGCGTCAAGTCGAAAAGCAGACAGAGTGAAGACTCTTCGCATCCGAAACTGCTCTTCTGCATGGCAGCATCTTGCACGCTTCATTCGTTCTGCCGTTCGTGGCGAGCCCCGTCCAGAGCTCGTGACTATGCACCCAACGCAGCTTGAGGCCAGAACAGTGGCCGTCATGATTGCTAGAGACTTTGGTGACGACTCGAGGCGCTGCTGCAGCGACTCAAACTGGATTCGAAATAGCATAGCAAGCTTAAGCCAAGCATGCAAGCGGGTCGGTTCGTTTTGGACGGGTATTCCAAGGAAAGGCACTCCTTGTCTCTGGCGAGGTTGTACCAATACTCGCCACCTAGTATTGGCGTCTGATCCAAACTGGAGCGTTACTGCGTATTTGCAGGTGTGCGAACGACGGCCGGCAGCAAAGCAAGCAACAAACAAGCAAGGCGGACCTGTCTGGCGAACGCGAGGTGATTGCGTGTCTGCTTCGTACGGTGCAAATGGTGACACCGAAAACCGACAGTCGTAGGGTTTCCCCAGATCTCGAAGCTCCGAAGAATGCCCAAAAAAAGAACAGGATCTGCCGGTATGGGGGGGGGGGGGGGGCGCGATGCGGCGAGAACCCCACTGGTGAAGATCCGCGTGTGGCGCAGAGCCGGGAGGGAGGCTGGTGGAAGATGGGGGGCACGACGGTCGACTAGGTATGGCGATGAGGCGAGGGAATGTCGAACAACCGTCCTGGAAGTTGCCCTCTGGCAAATGCACAACTCAGGGGACATGGGCCGAATACGGGGGACCCGTGGTTGGACAGTCTTCCATCCTTGAGCAGCTGAAATATGCTGCTACCGATGCACAGGGCCCGCTGATCGCTTGGGGCCGATTGCTTGTCAGTGGTCGCCGGGTCGCAGTTCTGCATAACAGAGGCCACACGGAGGGGCTGAGGGGCTGTGCTCTGCCCACAGAAACAAACGTCGTTGACTCGTTTATGGTCGGCATTTTGGCATTGACTTGACCCTCCTCGTTGACACAGGACACCATACGGTCTGTTGGCGACAGCCACGCGGCTTCGAAGAGGCCCAGAAGCGGCCCCGCGGGACAATCGAGACCAGTCGGGGCCGGCATGATGCCATCATCATGGTTGTGTTTCCCAACAATCATGATGGCATTCGTTTCACCACAGAGCACTCCCATCTAACCCAGCGCAGAAACAGGCCCAGCGTCTGGGGTGGGGTGCGTTGTGGTTGTGTGTTCGTGTCGTAGCAACGACGACGTGCCAGCCAGTGATAAAGGCTTCTTGTTTCGAACAGAGAGACTCGAGTAAGTAAAACAAACGAGCCCGGCAAGTATCCCTGGCGTCAACAGATGCAGCTCTATGCTTGTCGAATATGCGACGGCAGGTATTGACGTGCCGCGACACTGAATCCATGACTCGACGCTAACAGAAGACCGTCCCTTCGCTCGGGGTCTGCCGCAAGGTCGTCGACGTCTCCCGCGGGGTATTTGTATATCGCAAGGATACACGCATGGCAGACTCTGAGGATGATGACAAGTCGTGCCGAGGGGACAAGCATGAACCTATCGACGAGAGCAGCGATTCTGATGACCCGAGCCGGAAAGTGTCGAGACCGAGTCGTTTCTAGTCGCCGAAAGGTGTAATTCGAATCAGGTCGGGTGTCTGGTGCATTTGAACGTCGTGGTGCGCTGCGGGACGGACCCCGCGAGATGTCAGGCTCATAAATTGCATTTGCCGAACTCCGTGAGGCTTCGGCCAATGCAAGATGCAGCGCATTGAGACTTTGGAAGAGCTCAAAGTATGTTGGAAGCTTGTTATTCTGGGAAGGCTGGAAGGGCAAAATGGCGCGGGTGGCATGGGCATGGGTGGTGGTGAGCTGGTGTCAGGAATAGACCTTCTTCAGTGGACAAGGTGGAACGGCCTGTTGTCTCGGCTGACAGCGGCAGGCACTAGGTAACGAGGAGCTTGGGCCATTCCCCGTACAGGAAGCCTTGGCCTGGCGGAAGCTAAAGAAAATCGCACAGCGCCCAGGGACGGGGGCTAGAGTGAGTCGCGGGGCGTCTCGGCCGAGTTTACAGTGGACCGGTCAGTGAGCTACAGCGCAAGGCTGGACAGTCAGCCCCTCAGGGCGCCTCAGACACTGCAAACCTGCAGCCCCATTGGTCCGTCAGCAGCCTAGGTGGCATTCTCAGATGAGGCTTGACATTGACAGCACACCTCCCAGAAGTGCCAGCCCCGAAGCGGCTTCAACCGACGTCATCAGAACTACTCCGTGAACACCTTTGTCCTTCGATTCAAGATACCTTACGGCCGCCACATAACGAGCATGCATTTCCTACAGTTTAGCAGCAGATGATATTGTTCTAGACGACGACCACCAGTCGCCCCGACCGTTACGCGATGGCTGAAGCCGCTCCCCCGGCCGCGCCGGCCACCGCAGCTCCGAAGCAATCGAGCCCTGCGATCCCCGTGGGCTTGAACGAAGCCGCCCTCGACTCCCCGACCTTCCGATCGACCGCTCAGCACTTCGGAGAGCACATTGATAACGTCGAAAAGTGGCTCGACGACTATGTCAGGGCTACCTCGCGGGTGACGCGCGACATCCTCGCACTCGAAGAAGGAGTCAACACCTACTTATCCAAGATCTTCCCGCCTGCCGCGACCGCCGACGCCATCATCGACCATGACTACACGTTGCTCGCTCTTCGGAGGATAAGCGATGGATCCAAGGAGTGGTGGTCGCAGATCATGTCGACCCTCCGCAAGATCGATACCATCTCGGTCGACCCCATCCGATCCTTTGTAGCCGCCGACTTGCGCTCGTTCAAAGAAGTCCGAAGAGTGCTGGAGCATACGCAAAGAAACTTCGACCAGGCTATGGCTCGATACATGAGCCAGTCCAAGGCAAAGGAACCATCCGCCATTCGCGAAGAGGCCTTTGCCGTGTACGAGACTCGCAAAGCATACCTAAAGGTCTCAATGGACTTCTGTCAGCTTGCGCCACAAATACGTTTCAGTCTCGATAAGCTCCTTGTGAAAGTCAGTGCCGATTTTTGGAAGGAGATGAAACGCTCGCGCGATGCCGCTACAGTCTCGACGAAATGGGGTGGCGAGATGGAGCGCATCCGGGGCTGGTCCAGGGAGATGGAAACAACAGAGTTTGTCTTCAAGAGAGAACTCCAGATTGCCAGACGCGATATTGGGGAGAGCACCCTGCAAGCCTTCAAGCCGTCCCGCGAAATCGACGATTACAGTGCGTCTACCGTGCCGTTCCTCGGGTCAAAAGGCCCGGTAAACGTTCAACCACAGGAGAGCGCCGCTGTTATCTCAGAGAAGCAAGGCTGGCTCTTCCTGAAGACCCTCTACGGCAAGCCCGCTCGGTCTAACTGGGTCCGTCGCTGGTACTACTGCCGAGACGGCGTCTTTGGCTGGTTGATCAACGGCTCCCAAGGCGTTTTGCAAGGCGATGAGATCGGCGTGCTTCTGTGCAACGCAAGGCCAGCTGTGTCGGAGGACCGCCGATTCTGCTTCGAAGTCAAGACAAAAAGCCAGACTCTCGTACTCCAAGCCGAGACTCAGAGTCAACTCACCGAGTGGCTTGAGGTCTTCGAGGTAGCCAAGAAGCGAGCCTTCGAAGCCAGTATGGACAGAGACAGCGCTTCTTCGCCCGCTGGAGCCGATCCGGCCTTCTCCATCACCCCTCCTCCGTTGCCCGAGTTCTCTGCAAGGTCCATGGATGCAGTTGTGGCTGGCGAAGAACCAGCCGGAAGCTTCGACAGGGCCGGAACTCTTCCAGTCCCCGGGCCAGACAACACCAGTAATGTAGCAGGCCGTGCCAGTTTTGATGTCGGCGGCGTGCCACGACGTTCCATCACCGCCCTCGGCCGAGACCTCGGACGTGAAATGGTGCGGGAAGAGGGCGAAAGCAACCGCGAGCACGCGGCGAGGATCATCCAGAAGCTAGATCTTCACCGCAAAGCGACATTCGGTGCGGGCGCTGAAGCTGCTGTGGCCGCTGCTGCCACGCCCAGCAGCGGCGGCATAGCAGGCATGATAGCGAGCCACGGTCATCTTCCTGGGTACCCGTCTCCTCCTCAGAACACGCAGAGGAATGCGTCTGCTGCAAGATTCACTGCTCTGGACCCAGCGCATGGTACTCTGGCTCCATTGACTTTGGCGAGACCGCCAGCAGCAACCAACTTGAGCCGGACTGCTGTCATGTTCTCCGTTGATAGGAGCATGGTAGGCGACAAGGCAAGCCATACGCCTACTGCCGTTCTCGCAAACTATTGGGGCAGCAGTCCATGGAGTACTGTGTACGGCTCGGGTCCTGGTCGCCCTCGCACTCCTGGGCAGATGGAGGAGAACCCCTTCGGGATAGTGGTTCGAGAGGTGGGCAAGCCTGGCGAAGAAAAGCCTTCGACGCCTACGACTGGGCACAGGAAGACGGTCAGCGTTGACGCCAAGTTTAACCAACCTCATATTCCGATTAAGCAGCCCGTCGAGACTTTCCCTCCGGGTTATCCGCCGGAGTTGAGAATCCAGCATCACCAATTCCGAATTCTGTTCCCTACCGTCCCGCTTGATGAGAAGCTTGTTCTCGTCTTCCGAGCTGCCTGGTCGAGCTCCTCGGGCAAGGATTCACCGTCGAACGGGCAAGGACTGGCAGGCAACGGACGCATTTACCTTACGCCTGACAACATGTACTTCTATGGACAGCAGATGGGCCTTGTTGTGGCTTATGCAATAAGCCTCGACATTATTGCTGAAGTCACAGCAGCGCCTGGAAAGGAGTGCGACTTTATTTTCCTGCACCTGGGAGAGGACGGCAACGAGACAGGGTACACCAGAATTACGATCAAGGTGTTCCTCGATAATCTCCAGCTACTGCACGCGAGACTCAACTTGCTCATTGACGATCTTCAGTCGGAAGAGCCAATGGAGCTGCCAGAACTGATCACGGCGCTACTCAATCTCGAGTACGAAGATTTCAACAAGCGCAGCCCAAGTGTTGAGAGCTGGGAGGAAATCTCGTCAAATACGCCCTTCGATGACGGTACTCATTCTGGCCGCCCTGCTAGGCGCCAAAGCCAATTTGGTCCAAGGCTTCGCATCTCAGGCCCCAGCACCCGGCAGACGCCCAAATTACAACTTCCTGCGCACCCTGTCATCTATGAGCCGGAAGACATGCAAAGGAAGGTCGCTGAGCGGCACTTTGAGATCAGCGCCAAGGCGTGCTTCCATGTACTATTTGGTGACAAGAGCTTCGTGTTCCCCAAGCTCTACTTCGAGCGTAGAGCGCAGCAGATCGCTCAGGGCCCATGGGCACTTGCCGACCACGGCCGCATGAAGCGAGAATTCCAGTTCAAATTCGATTACAAGGACATCTTAGGCCGACCCAAGACCGTAGATGTGGTCGATTACCAGACGATGGACGTGTTCCAGGATCACGTCACCTACGTCGTCACTCACACCAAAACGGCATGGCACCTTCCTCATTCACAATACTTCAAGCTGGTCACGAAGATTGTCATTACACACGTGGCCAAATCCAAGTGCAAGTTGGCAATCTATACGAAAGTGGACTGGTCTAAGATGCCGGCATTCTCGAAGAATCTGGTCGAGCGGCAGGCTTTGAATGACGCTGAGGGTGACGCTGAAGAACTAGCGGATGTTGCGACTGACCAGGTGCGCAAGCTCGGGGCGCACAGCCGAACGAAGAGGGCAATCCAAGTTTACGGAAACATCGGGCAGCAAACACAGGTTGTGGTCTTCTCGCCAGCCGATGCCGCTGCTTCTAAGAAACAGCTCATCAAGCCTCGTACGTTGACGGCCATGCTCCTGGAAACGCTCCGCTCTTTCGGTGAGAGCGCAGTGACGTCGCTCATCATGTGGGCGATTGCTGGAGTGCAGAAGTTCTTCAGTGTAGTGACGGCACACCGGCTCATCCTCCTGCTGCTGGCAGGAAGCACGTTTACCAATGTGTTCCTGACTTCGAAAGAGAGCTCCACTTGGTGGATAGAGAGGCGGGCAGCCAAATTCATGAACCGGGTCGGCGTTGGACCGAACGTGATGATGAGCAAAGCCATCTACATGGCAGACCTGGGCGAGGCAACAGGGGCGATAGGCCACAACAGCTCTTGGCCTGTTGATAGCGCTTGGTAAGTTTCAGAAATGAGGACTTGGCAAAGTAACTCTCGCTGATGGATTTTAGCTTCACCACCTTCCAGCTGGTAGCAAACGCGACCGATCTTGACGCCCCGCATGAAGATGCCGGGTCAACCCTATCAAGTGCATCAAGCCAAGCAACCGCTCGCCGGCTGCGGCGCACACGACAGCGTCTTGGATCATACAGGCACGACCTGCTGGTGGCGATGCGTATTGTCAACAGCATCGAACGAGAAATGGTGCAGTCTGAATGGGAAAATTGGCTCGCCGACGAGAACGTCCGTTGTGATAAGCTCAAGACGGTGCTCGAAGGAGAAGGACCGAAGTCGAAGCGAAACGGTGACCAGAAGGTCATGACGTCAAACATTGACGAAGGCAAGAGAGAGACGTTGCGGGAGTGGTACGATACGTATTGCGGCAGCTGCAAGTTGGATCACGCGGCGTTGATGAGCGAGCGAAACTCTTTGGCAGGCTTGTAGATGGAGAGCGTTCACGCTTGAAGCAGACGGAGGCTTCGGAAGCTCACAGTCTCTTGTTAACCCTCTTTTGGACACTAGTTTTCTGCTGCATTGCTTGCAAACACGATATATGTTGATTCACTTAGACAGTTTTGATATTCGTGCCCTTTGGTGTTTGTGCTGTAAGATGGGTAGTTGTATGAGAGCCTTGAGCAGCGCCAATGTAGAGAATACAGTACAGTAATAAGCAGATAGTAGAGCTGGCTGAACGTTGGGAGATGCTGTCTCTCGTACGTTCTGGTCGATCTCTTGGTGCCGTTAAGCGTTCAGACTAGGCGATCTAGATGATGATGATGATGATGCGATGCAATGTACAGCATCAGAAAACAGGTTCGTTCTGTGACATCAACCGGGTTGGCCCGGACGAAAGAGAGTAGCGACTGGACTATGGCCTCACGTGCGTGTGCACCAGGAACCGTCAGCCTGGGCTAACAGCTCCGATCCAGATCAGACGGGCTCCATCGACGTAAGTCCAGCAAACAGGAATCCCACTTCCCGGGGCTGGCAGAGAGAGACGATTGTGCCACCGCTGAGGGTTGCCAACGCCAGTCTGTGAGAGGCCAGTCGGGTTGGACGACAGGCCTTGGACGACGTAAATGCCCTCCCTGACGCCGCCTGCGTGGTCCGCCCAGAGCGAGCTTGGTCTTCCGCGAGCGGCAGGTCCCCAAAGTCCTAAGAGGGTTGAGAGGGGCAGGATGAAAAGGGAGGAGC
Organism: Colletotrichum tropicicola; assembly: GCA_025962755.1. Classification (NCBI taxonomy): domain Eukaryota; kingdom Fungi; phylum Ascomycota; class Sordariomycetes; order Glomerellales; family Glomerellaceae; genus Colletotrichum; species Colletotrichum tropicicola. The sequence goes on along the minus strand of JAOWMA010000169.1, from coordinate 43,354 downwards.
CGCACTTGACTTCATCGTTGGAGACGCTGTCCAATAAGCGATGCCGAGTCCGCGGACAGAATACGCGGATTGGGCGGAATTCTAGACGATCTCTAGCGCCATGTCTCCACTTTTCACGATCCCCTGAGGGCTGGAACCTCCTGGGCGGGCACCGCGGCGGCCAATTGTGACGTCGAGCGGTGCAGGGGCGACCCCTCTTCGTCACTGGCGAAAGCCGTACATGGGACAGGGGTGACGTCAGCGCCGGGGGATCCTCACGCGGTGAAGGGCAGGCGGACTGCCTTAGAACAGCAGCAGGGAAAGAGCACCACCACCTGGAGAGTCGCAACTCTGGGAAACGGCAGGACGGAGCAACTAACTGGACGGATCAGAGCTGCATTGAGCACAGAGCGTGGAGCATTAGGTCCGCTCGGGGTCCTAAGATAGGTACGCGGCGTACAGACGTCAAAGCCCCTCCACATAGTATGGTAATATCCATTCGCCTGCCTGTGCCTATCCTATCACCTCAAACGTCCATCCCTTGAACGGCACTCGAGTAATTGTGCATGCGACCAAACGACAGGCTCCAAGCCACGCCTACTCCATCGAAATCCTCCCCTCGCACCCGTACTCGCTTCCTTTTTTCCCTTTAAGCCACAACTATCTCTACCGTCCGGGACCCCGAGCCGATTGTTAGTCTCCATTTGCACAGTAATCATCCAAATTCAAGCAATTAAGCATCACAGCCTCCAGACAGCATTTACCTTGTTCCTTCACGAACACTCCTGCCAACGCCTCGGCATATCCTACGGACCCCGAAGCGAATCTCCTCTCAGTTCATTTTGTCATTTGCAAGCACATTTCCTAACCGAATTCCGTCGTCGAGGTTGTCCTTGTGCGTCTTTCGGTCTGCTCGGTCGGTCGTCCTGGGCTATGACATCGTCCTCAACATCAAACACCTGATCCCCTCGTCCCTCCTCCTATCCTCCCTCTACTCCCAACTTGTCAACGCAGACGTACCCACAATGGCGCCGCACCACGAGCCCTTCAAGTCTCTCGCTCCCGTGAAGTGGGCTTCTGTCGCCGAGGACGACCCCAAGGCCTTTCTCGCGAACGTCTTCTCCGATGCTCAGACAATCATCGACTCGATCCCAGTCCCCGCCGCCGTAAAACAAGCCGCGACAACCGGCCGCGCCCGCTCTCACACCGACCCGCCTCAGCCCGTCGCCGACATCAACCGCGCTCTCTCGCAGCACCGCCAGTCCGCGGCCGCCCTCAGTCTGTCCCGCGATCTCGCCAAGGAGTGGAAGGAGGTCAAGGTCAACCCGAGGGACAACCCGCTCGCGATCAACGTCTACAAGCTCGCCGCCAAGGACGGAAAGGGCAGTTGGTTCGCGCGGCGGAGCGTCCATGATGGCCTGACCTTTGAGAAGTGGAAGCTCGGTCTCGAGAGGGAGTTCGCTGAATCCATGAAGGTGCAGTCCGGCCCCGGAGCTGGTGCAATCCGAGGTATCGGCGCGGAAAAACGCGTTGTGCACCAGGTCGTAGAGGGCGCCGGGAAGATGGAAGGTAAGCTCACGAATTGAACACCCTTACCAGGTTGTTGGCGCATCTTTGCTAATCATCACGGTTCGCAGTGTTCCAATTGTCCGCGCAGTTCCCTGGCCCGACCGCTCCGAGAGACTTCGTAACCCTGCTCCTGACTTCCGACTTTTCCGGCCACCCTCCCGCGCAAGAGGGCGAAAAGCGACCGCTGAGGTCATTTATGATTGTCTCGAAGCCATGCGTACATCCCGAATGCGCCGAGCGGCAAGGATATATTCGCGGTCAATACGAGTCGGTGGAGATTATTCGCGAGGTGCCTTCTGATAAGCCGGGAATCACTCGTGCGAAGTCGTCCATCGACCTGAGTCAGGATAACCCTAAGGAAAGAAAAGCAGTTGCCGAAACCATGGGCAGAGAAGCAGTTCTCAGGGCAGCGAAGAAAGTTGCCGACAATGAAGATGGCCGCCAGCGGGGCGCGTCCGTTGACAGTGCTCCTGCAAGGGACGATGCCGGACATAGTGGAGCTTACGTTGAGGAGGAAGCGACAACGTCAATCGAGTGGCTCATGGTTACTCGTAGCGATCCCGGCGGCAATGTGCCTCGTTTCCTGATTGACCGCGGAACCCCCGGTGGCATTATTGGCGATGCAGGCAAGTTCATCAAATGGATGACTGCGAAGGCTGCAGACGACTTTACAACCTCCGATACCGAGCAGGAAGAGACGAAGGAGGAAGCCAAGGTGGCCGAACACGAGAAGGCCGCATCCCCCCTGGAGGTGGCCAAGGAGCCGACGTCCAACCTGGTGCCCGATCCTGCAGCGCAGGACGACGAGGTGCCGCCAAGTAGTAATGGTCTTTATGGCATTATTTCAGGGGCATTTGGGCTCGCCGGTTCCGCCGTGGCAAATCGTCTGCCGAATGGCCTGCCGGGTATGTTCCAGGCCCCGAGTACCAACGGCTCGATAGCTGAGGAGGATGAGGACGAGACGGTTGAGAGTGATACCTCATCCATCCGCAGCTTCGCCTCTGCCGTCGAGAAGACGGATGAGGGCGAGGCCCTCACGCCGCCGGAAGTAACCCAGCCGGACACTGCTTCTCTTCACTCATCTGGGTCAGGTGGGAACTCTCTACACAAATCCACGTCATCGCACCACGAGCGGGAGCTCAAGAAACTTCAAGAGCGGCGCAAGAAGATGCAGGAAAAGATCAACAAAATGCAAGAGCGTATGTCCAATAAGCGCGCCGAAGACTCGCAGCGGGACGCAGCCCAACTAGCCAAGCTGCGAGAGAAGCACGATAAGGAGGTCGCGAAGCAGGAGGAGAAGTACCGACGCGAGATGAAGAGGCTCGAGGATCGCCGGGAGCAAGAAGAACGTAAGGCTGAGGAGAGGAGGCGTAAGCAGGCCGAAAAGGAAGAGAGGGGTAACTTGGCTGTGGAGCTCGAGAGGGTGAAAGCCGAGCGCGACCTTGCACTGAAGCAGATCGAGGTGCTCAAGGGACAGGTTGGGGATTTACAGACCCAGAACACCATGCTGGTTGCTAAAATGGGCCGGATGGGTTTGAAGAGAGAGGACTCGGTAGCATGGAGCACTTCCGGTGAGAAGATGGCTCAAAGCGTCTCGAATTAGGGGTCCAATGGTGCTGCGGGGCCGGACTCGACGACGGACTGCGAGCATGGGCAAGAGGTAGCAGAGCTGCAGGAGCAGGATACCCAGCCTGCTACACGAAAGAGGGGACGAGATATGATTGCATTCAGCGGCGTCGGGGCGTCTTAGCCTTTCCTTTTACAAGAATACTTTTCTCGCATTGTACTCCAAGCAACACAAAACCGACTTTTCTATCTACCAAAATCTCTCATGTCTAGTTCTTCATCTAACGTCTAGTCTATAACGTCGCCAGTTCAAGCAACAACCCGTGAAGTCTTCCACCTTCCCCTACGCCCCGGAACTGTGACAGTTTCTCCTTCAGCACCTCGGCACTGACGCCCGCGCTGGCCAGCGCCGTGGCGCAGAGGATGATGCGCGCGCAGACCGCGTAGACATCCGGCTTGGAGGTCCAACCCAGCGGCCCGTCGTCGACATGCTGCTCTCTGGCAAGCTTGAGAAGGGCGTCCAGCCCGTCAGAAGTCCACTGCGCCAGCTTCTCGGCCTCCGAGCCGGTACGCGGGCCGGCCTCCTCCAGCACGGAGGCCCAGCGACTCGACTCGCGGACCTCGTCGATGAAGAGGTTGTGTTCCTCGATCGCGAACAAAGAGTCGTCGAACCGCAGAGCCTCGGTGAGCTGTGCCTGGGCGGGTGTCCAGTTGTTCTGCTGCTGGCCCGTGAGACGGGACGCGAGGAGCGCATGGAAGGCCGGGGCGTTGCGGTAGCGTTCTGAGATGTGCGTCAGCAGGCAGGACGCGGCGTCCAGCGGCGCCAGGGACTGCTTGAAGATGTGCTTCGCCGATACGGCGGCCATGTCGCGGACTTCGTCGTCGTCGTCGTTGAGTGCGTCGTAGAGAGCGACCAGGGCCGGGAGGCGGGCTGCTTCGGCGTCGGGGGCGGAAGCGTCTTGGCCGGAGGCGACGGAGAAGAAAGACGCCAGGGACTCGGCGGCGGCGATGCGCGTGTCGAAGGGGCGCGCGTCGTGGCCCGCCGAGGACATCATCGCGCCCCAGCCGCGGAGGGCCTGGGCGTCGGCGGCGCCGCGGGTGACGAGGGCCGCCATCAGGGGGCCGCTGACGCGGATCACGGCGTTGGAGAGGTTGGGGTTCAGCGTGTTGGAGGCGGCGTCCTGCCAGAGGGATGTGAGGGTGGCGGAGGAGGGGAGGAGGTCGGCGCGAGATGATGCGAGGGTGAGGTCGAGGGTCTCGGCGAGGTTGTTGAGGGCTGCAGCGCGGGAGTCGGGGTGTGCTGTCGCTTGTGCTAGGTCGGTGTAGAGGTGGGAGTAGGATGCTGCGTCTTCGGGGGTGAGGCGCGGGTGGCGGACGGAGGCGAGGGTCTCGAGGATTGTGATGGTGGCTTCGACGCTGGTTGACTGGAGGGTATCGCGGAGGGTGGAGGCAGCGGGGCTGGTGTGCACCGCGTTGATTGCGAGTTGGGTACGGAGGAGGGCGCTCTGAGGAGGTTCCGGGATGGAAGAGGGAGTGGATGAAGGGGGCGTGAGGGTGAAGAGGGAGATGAGGTTTTGCACCTCGAGGTAGGCGGCGCGGATGTCCGGGCAGTCACTGAACGATGCCGGGGCGTTTGCTGAGAGGCTGCTAAGGATGGCGGTCAAGCGCGGTACGGTCCCTGATAGCTTTTGCGGGGAGACGTCAGAGAGTCTTTCGAAGACGGCCTTGATGGTCAACAGACCGCCGTGAAGCTGGTTGTTGCGGTTCGACGTGGCGGCCACGGCGTCTTGGATGATCTTTTCAGCAGCGCTGACCCAGTCCTCGTCGCGAAGTAGGAACGAGCACAGAGCGCGCGCCGCCATCTCTCTGACGTGCCACACGGGGCTTCCCAGGTATCCCACGACGAGACTGTACAGCTCATCACGCGAGTCCTCGGGCGGGCCGGCACGCCGAATGATGTCGAGCGCCGGGAAGACGGACTCGGCCGCGATGGTGCTCGTGCTGGGCTTCATGACCTCGCGACCTGAGCGGAGCAGGTTGAGCAGGACGCCGGGCAGGACGGGGTATTTGTGGTATTGGAGGCGGGTGGTCTTGCCGTCCCAGCCGGCCTCGAGGGTGGATTTGCTCTCGTTGGTGCCAAAGAGGTTGTCGAGCAGACTGCGCAGGAATAGGAGACCGCAGTTGCGGATGGCCCAGACCTCAGACTTGAGACTCCCGGCGGCGAGCTCGAGGCACTGAGGGATATGCGGCGCGGACTTGCCGAGTTGGGTGATGAAGGAGCTCTTGAACATGTCCTTGAGGCAGTTGAGTGCGTGGACCTGGGGCAATTTGGAGCCGTCCGTTTCGGAGACGCGGGCCTCCTTACGGGCGATGGTGACGAGCTCCTCGATGATGTGGTCAAAGGAGGGTTGTGCAGCATTGGCGGAGACGATACCGGTGATCATGGCGGGAATACCCGCAGATCTTCGGGTGGTGGATGCTTGCGCGAAGATGCACTCCTTGGTTCCCTGGTACCAAGTATTGAGAAGACCTTGGTCTGCCTCGCCCAGGTGCTTGACCAATTGACAGCATGTAGCGAAGGACAGAGAGACGGTATTAAAGGCGCCACGGTGCCTCAAGCTGGATAGCTGATCAAAGGTCAGAGTTCCGACGGTTGTGAAGAGTTCGGCTGAAGGACCCAGGGTGCCTTGGTTAGGCTTGGATTTGAGCGGCAGGACCATGACGCGCATAAGACTACTGGACTCGTGGATGGCACGGAAACTGTAACTCAGCAGGTCCTTCGTGTCGAGACCCTCAAGATCCTCCAACTCCTGCGGCAAGTGGCCTTCCGGAGAGTCATCGCAGAGGATTCCTCTCACAGCGCCCCAGACGCGTTGACAGCACTTGACAATCCGGGTTTGCAGAGTGGTCATCACCTCAAGTTCGGGCTCGGAGAAGGTCATCTCTGTTGTGGCCTGCCAGATGTAACGCAAAGAGGCGAAGTAGCCGTGTACAGGAGCCTCAAGAACGGCGTTCCCCAGGTCAGCCTCCGCGAAAGAGAGCTTGCTCTCGAGCAGGTCCACCAGCTTGGAAATGTGTGCGATTTGCGCAGCTCTGCCGTCGTAGAATCTAAAGAGCAGCTCATTCGTCCGAGCCACACCGTCTGCGTGGTCGGCACGGGCTGTCCTGATGGCGATGTCCTCTGCTCTCGACCGGAACTCTTCCAGTGTCTGGGGGACTGTTTGCGTCCCCACGAGACACTTGAAGCGCTTATCCGAGAACAAACTCTTCAGGACGGAGGTGCTGACTTCTCGCACATCGTCAAAGGGGTCCATGATGAGGTCGAGAAGTGTACGAGTCCACTTTCCATCAAAGAGGTTAAAGAACAAATTCTCGTCGTCTTCTGTCTCCCACGTCTTGGCGGGGTCAAACTCGAGCTTCAAGATGAAGGTGACTGCCTTCAGCGAGGTAAAATGCCGCTGGAAGGAAGCAGTGGGGATGAGCTCAGATCGCAAGAAACGGAAGTACCACGCCAGGAAGTCCTCATGCTGTTTCAGACCTTCTCGTAATTTGTCCTCGGGCCAGAATAAGATGTTTGTACGGTGGTTCGCCTGCTTCGGCGTTGCTTTAGGGGTGGGTTTGGGCTGCCCATTGGCCGGGGCTGGCAAAGCGCGTTGGGCCTCGAGCCGAGCCAAACTCTTTTGCAGAATGAAGATCGCACCGCGATTCCGCTTGAACATGTCCTTCAGCTTGCTAAGCACTTCCATGCGAAACTTTGCATCTGACTCTGAAAAGTACGACGGGAGGTGGGTCTGCAAGAGACGAAGAGCCAACGGTGAGTACGGCCTAGTTGTGGAAGGGGACGCAATAATGAGCGACAGAGCAAGCGACCGCAGGTCATGGGAGGGATTTGAGAGCACTCTCTCAAGCATAGTCTCTTCCAGGACTACGGAGGAAGAATCCTCCTGTACAATGGCACCTACAGATAACATTAGCAGTGGTACATCCACTCAAAGACAGCGACATACCAGGCTCTTCAACCATGCCAACCTTCTTGCCGACCTCTAGTACTGCGAGGTTCAGCTGTGCCAGAGTGTCCAACTCAGCACTAGAGTCGGACGCAGACCAGGAATTATTGATCTGCTGCAGAATTCGGACCGAGTCCTTACGGTCATCCTTGAATAGGGGTAGGAAAACGTATGTCTTGATGCCCTCAAGCAGAGACGGCGTAGTAGAGATGGCGGCCTGTACCCAACGCAGCCAAGACTCGACGCTGAATTGCTCGGCATCGGAAGCTGAGGGGTTCTTCAGAGATCGCTGACGCAGGGCACGGAAGATAGTCACAATGAATTTGCCAGCGGTCGGGCAGACGTAGTGCATGGTCATCCAATGAAGCATCTGGGCAAAAAAATCCTGCCAAAGGGCAATCTCAGACTCCCAGCTGCAGGACGGCTGTGTCCGCCTGTAGCTCGCCGCAATTTCCTCGACGGTGAAGACAGACTTGGAAGCAAAGGAGTCCATAGCCTTGAGCGACGACTTGACCAGAGGCTTAGTGGACTGCGGGCCAATGATGTAGATGAGTGTGTCAAGCATGGTCGTCTTAACCAGCCCGGAGACGGCCGGGTCGGGGTTGCGCCGAATCAACGACGGCAGGAGGTCCAAGACCAGTTTCATAGAGCGATGCTGCTCAGTCTCGTTCCACTTGATGAAGAAGTTGAACAGCCCCAGGCTGGGCTCCTTGGAGAAGGCCCATTGCTGCAGCACGGGATTGCTTGACTTGGAGCTTTGCTCGACGAATCCGCACAGCTTCACGCACGAGTTGCCGGAGACGCCCCTTGGCTGGGCGGCCAGAGACAGAAGATGGTCAAAGACATCCTGCGCGGTTCTAGGGAGCGAAAGTGTCAATTCTACTGGCCCGAGAAAAAAACATTTGTTTTGAGGGTTTCTCCAAAAAAAAAAGTCTTACAACGTCCACGACTCGGCCGGCTGTCCTTCGACCCATTTGAGCAGGTCACTCGGGTTGACGAAGCTCTCGTACTTGGGGACCGTATCTTGCTTCATCTCGATCTCATCATGGAGGGGCACGGCGACTGAGTTGAGCTGAATGAGGGGCACAGAAGCGAGTGTACTGGCCGAACGAGTGACAAATTGACCGGGGGGCTTGCTCTTCGGCGTATTAGTGGCGAGTGAGGCGTGCACCCGGACTGAACCTTGGTTGATTCTTCGCGAATCTTACATAAAATGCCAATGCAAGATGAGTCGTCAATACAATCGTATCCTGTCAAGGTAGTGACATGCAATGAATTTTCACCGAGGGGCAGGACCACAGGCCCAGGCGGGCTTGACTCGGCGGCTCGGCGTAAGACTCATTCGGTCGGGAAGGTACCTTTTCGGGCTGGCACCAGCCAATCGCCTGCGGCTTCTGGAACGACAAGTGCACGGACCATGCCCACAAACCACCCTCTGCCCTACAATTAAAAAAGAAGTCGCCCCGCCGAACTTTTCCTAGATCTTTTTTTCTTCTCGACCATCCACCCAACCCATCAACATCTACCGTAAGCACCAGATTCCTGGGAGATATCGCCAAGATGTCGAAAATTACGGTCGCCAACGTCCGCGCTCAGGTCGGTGAGCTCCTCGAGTACTCCCTCGAGACCAAGAAGCGCAACTTCCTTGTCAGTATTCCCCCCGAACCGGTCGCACCCTGCCTCGGTCGCAAGATTTTTTGCGATCGAGCATGGCTCCGCGCCGTCGATTCCCCCCTCCTCCCAACGACACCCGCTGATCCCCTCTGCAGGAGTCCGTCGAGCTCCAGATTGGCCTCAAGAACTATGACCCCCAGCGTGACAAGCGTTTCTCCGGCACTGTCCGCCTGCCGACCATCCCCCGCCCCAACATGGCCATCTGCATTCTTGGTGACCAGCACGATATCGACCGTGCCAAGCACGGTGGCGTTGACGCCATGTCCGCCGACGATCTCAAGAAGCTCAACAAGAACAAGAAGCTGATCAAGAAGCTCGCTCGCAAGTACGACGCTTTCGTCGCTTCCGAGACTCTGATCAAGCAGATCCCCCGTCTCTTGGGTCCTGGTCTGTCCAAGGGTATGTCACATTCCGCAATCAATTGGTCTTAGGAGGCAAAGACTGACAGTCCCCCAGCCGGCAAGTTCCCCACCCCCGTCTCCCACGCCGACGACCTTACTGGCAAGATCAACGAGGTCAAGTCCACCATCAAGTTCCAGCTGAAGAAGGTTCTCTGCATGGGTGTCGCCGTCGGCAACGTCGGCATGACCCAGGAGCAGCTGGTTGCCAACATCATGTTGGCCATCAACTACCTGGTCTCCCTTCTGAAGAAGGGCTGGCAGAACGTCGGTAGCCTTACCATCAAGGCCACCATGTCTCCCCCCAAGCGCCTCTACTAAGCGTCGTCAGTTTTCTACGGCGCCTGTGGTAGAGTACCGTTGGGGCCGTGTCCTCGGGCACTTGTGAAGAGTGCATGAGGCACACGAATGCCACGACGGGATGTGGACTATGGGTAATCATAGGAAGCTCTACGCTCGAATTAGGAGCCGGCCAATACAATACTCCTTTTTCGAAACATCACTTTTGCCTTTTTGCAGTGAACATGGTGTGGTTGAAACGGTGTCTAATGCACAGGGTTGCCAAGCCCCGGTCGTGGCCTGATTGCTGAGTGCGGTGCCTTGGGTCTCGCAAGTACTAACATCCGACGGCAGCTAACCGCAAGTTCCAAAATGCCTGGCACATGGCTCATGTGCCCCGGCGGAAGAATGAGAAAGATACAGTAGAGTGCTTGAAAACACAGGGTTGCCGAGCCCCATTTCTGGCCTGGTTGCCCGAAGCAGCAAAACAACGAGAAATGTCGAACAATTCCGCCCCGAGCTAACCGTCATCGGTCCAGACACCATGATGATCTCTTATCGGTTCCTGATCCCAAAGTGGTCGGTGAAGTTGACCGTGGCGTCGAGGACAGCAGCCGCGCCCTTGGCCGCCCTGTCGGCGTCGACGTTCCACTGCCGCGGGATCTTCCAGAAGCGAACCGCGAGCCCCACGTTGTGCAGCTTCTCAATGTCGAGCATCAGGGCCTCCCACAGGTCGCGGTTCTTGACGGGCTCGCCGGTCCTCAGCGTCCATCCCTTGCGCATCCACGCCCGGGCTCAGTCCGTGGCGCCGTTGACGACGTAGGTCGAGTCCGTCGCGATGACCAGGGTCTTGAACCCCTCGTCGCGCCAGGGTCGGTACCGCAGCGCAGCAATGACGGCGCGCAGCTCCGCGCGGTTGCTCGTGTGGCGGTACGTCTGGCCGTCGAGGCCGCGCTCCTCGAGGCGGAACGCGACGCCGCCGGTCTCCTCCCTGGAGTTGGTGGGCTTGAAGATGAAGGAGCAGCCGCCGCGGGCGTTGGCGGCGCCGTTGTCGAAGCAGGCGCCGTCCGTGTAGATGAGGAACTCGGTGGTGTCGTGGCGGTTGATGAAGCGCTCGACGGGCGGGTTGGCCCGCGTGGCGCGGCCGCGCGGGAAGAGCTCCTGGGGCGGCTGGATGTTCCTGCGTCGGCCGAACTTGGCGGGGATCACGCTGCCGGTGGGTTCGTTTCTCAAGAGCTCGGGGCAGATTACCATGGGGATGAGGAAGACGTTCTTCCGGCCTGGGATGACATCGTCCTCTGACGGCCCTGGCGAGACCAGATCGGGGATTTCAGCGTCGTCGTCATCGTCGTCGACATCGATGCGGTCGAACAAAGCAACGTGAGGAGGTACGTCCTTGACGTGCGACTTGGAGGTGGCCTCCCGACGTTGGCCGTACCTGCTGTTGGCGACCTCGCCGAACATGACGTCCCGGGGAGTGAGCGAATTGAGGTCGTAGCCGAAGATCTCTTCATCGTCGTCTGAGTCGACTTCGAAGCTGAAGTCCATGCAGCACCGGCCGCAAACGACCTGCTGATGAGCGCCGCAGACGGTGATGTAGCGCCCGTTGGGCAGCTGTAGCTGATCAATCTCAATCTGAGGTGGCCAGGCCATGACTGGTCCCAATTGAAGTTGTGGAGAGGGATAGCCGCGAGGCCTCAGCTTTCTTTTTGAAGGGTCCGAGAAGGTGGGGTTTCGATCCCGCCAAACCTCTCAGATGAGCAAGCTTCACTAACCTACTAATTGTCAATGTAACACCATCCGGTCGGCTGAGGCCAGATAAATTGAGAATACAGCTCGAAGCCGGCTGTCATGCGGTCTATTTGGGCAAATTAGAGTTTGAATTATTCGTTTGACGAATACCTTGTTTGAGCTGTGCTTCGACCGTTTTTATGCACTCCGGATTCGGAGCCCTGGAGATCCCGTGAGGTGCGATGCAATTGAGCCCCAACCTTTGACAGCGAACCTTAACGCCGGACAGCCCATGGTAAATCAAGTGTAAGAAGACAAACTCATTGGGCTGTTATTCGAGGCGGACAATAACAGATAGGGTCTTGATCTAAGGTAGTGTGAGCTGCGACCGGCTGTTGTTTTCCGGTGAGACAGTCTATTTCCCACACTGTGGGCATACCTCTACTCCGACATATCGACGCAGGTTGACCAAACCAAGGGGCTTTTTCTCCCTCTCTTCCCATTCTTTTCAATCCTCATCGATCCTGATCGCCCAGCATGGAACCTCGAAACTCAATGGCGCCGGCACAAAGCACAGTCTGCAGCATTGCCTTCCTCAAGCGCAAGCCTGGGTTGACGCAAGATGAGTTTTACCACCACTGGGAAAACATCCACGGGCCTCTTGTCCGACCATGGGCGCAGAAACATGGTTTTATCTCGTACACCCAGGTAACGAAACCGCTGCTCACTCATTAATACTGATGGCTCATAAACCCAGGTTCACGCTGCGGAAGCACTGAACATTGGCGCATTGCCTATAGGACCCGAGTCTCGCAACACAAACTTCTTGGAGACATTCGACGGATGTGCCGTCTTCGAGCTCCCCAGTTTTGAGGTGTTTGAAGCGGCTTTCAAGGACGAGTACTATCTGAACGTCATTGAACCGGATGAGAGGAATTTTATCGACAAGAAGGCCGGTGTGCTGAGGTCGAGGGGCAACATGAAGAAGATCCTGTAGGCGTTCAATGGCTTCCAATGGTCGGAGAAAACTGAAGTTGGCATTTCCACCTGGCTGGTGGAGGGTATCTATCTAACGTACTTGCTCATGAATCGTCGGTGGAAGTCTGAGCGAAGAAGGTCCTATACTCGAATTAGCATCATCTTCGTCGTAACCACCATGGGCAATACTCACGTTGACAAACTCCTTCTTCTTTCCCTTTTCCTCCGTTCCTCTCGCCTGGTTCTTGAAAACGACGTCGTCGTCCCACCGTCGCTTCATGTTGAAGTCAGGCTTGTTGAGCAACGGGTTTCCCATCGCAATATCCCGCTCCCTCTCTTCCTGCTCAGCCTTGACCCTCTCTTGCTCCTCGCGCTCCCTTTTTGCCGCCCTCTCGCGGCGGATCTTCTCCATCTCACGCTGCAGCTCCGCCTCCTCGTCGTCGCTCTCCTCGTCGCTCTCCTCATCCTCCTCGTCCTCTTTGTCGTCATCCGAGGCATCTATATCGCGCGACTCCTCCAATATCCTCCGCCGCTTTGCTTCAAAGTCTTCTTCGCCATCTGCTTGCGATCCCGCCTCGAGGGCGCGCTTCACGCCACCGGCCGGCACGTCGGTGTCATCGTCGGGGGATGCGGACGGGGGAGGCACGCCGCCGTTCTTCTTGGCGAAGTGGGCGGCCTCGGCGGCGAGGAGCTCGGCCCTGAGGTCGCGCGGTTCGTTGTCGGCGTCGCCGCCCTGTCCGGACTGGCGGAACTTGAGCTGAGTGTGCGCGGGCAGGAGGCGTTGATGGTAGGCCGGACCGCGGAGGGCTTCCTTGCCTCGGGCCTTGTTGATTGTTAGCGGAAAACAGTCTTTGGATCATGATGAGGGAAACATACCGGGTCGAAGGTGGGACGATGGGCGGTAGTCATCCTGGCGTAACTGTCGAGATGCAGGAAAGTTGTTTGTCTGTTCGGAGATGTTGATGGTGGATGGATTTAGCTGGGGACTGACATTCTCCAGGAGTCCAGATGCGTCGCGGCGGCCTGCAGGCGCAGTGGCTGGCGGGTCCTCCAGGGGGGGGCAACAGGGAATAAAGCTTTCACCGCCCGGCAGAATTTTTGCAGCGCCCCGCCAATGCGATGGACCTCACTAAACACCGTCACTAAAATCAGAGGCTCTCAGTTTGAGAATAAGAGACGGTCCTTAAAATAGCGAACGCTTAACCGCAAAGATGCCCAGAGAAGCCGAGCCGTCAGCAAATGAGAAGGCGTTCGTCACACAAGCTCTCAAGGACAACTTGAGGCTTGACGGCCGGGAATTCGACCAATATCGCAAAGTCCAGCTCACTTTCGGCGATGAGTATGGAGTGGCCAACGTAGAGCTGGGCAAGACGAGGTAAGAAACCACGCCAATATCCCCGATTTCAAATTTTGGTCATACTAACTCGGCCACAGAGTCCTCGTCAAAGTCTCAGCAGAAGTCACCGTACCCTACACGGACCGCCCCTTTGAGGGCATTTTCCAGATCTCCACCGAGCTAAGCCCCATGGCCTCGCCCGCCTTCGAGGTCAACCGCCCGACCGAGGCCGAGGCGCTCCTGTCCCGCCTCCTCGAGAAGACGATCCGCCGCTCGGGCGCTCTCGACACCGAGTCGCTCTGTCTCGTCGCCGGGCAGAAGGTCTGGTCCGTCCGCGCCGACGTCCACGTGCTCTCCCACGACGGCAACCTCGTCGACGCGGCCTGCCTCGCCGTCGTCGCCGCCCTGCGGCACTTCCGCAAGCCCGACACCAGCAACGAGGGCGAGGCCCTCACCATCTTCACCCCGGCCGAGCGCGAGCCCGTACCCCTGAGCTGGCTGCACAGCCCCTTCTGCGTCACCTTCAGCTTCTATGGCGACGAGGGCGAGATTACCCTCGTGGACGCCAACTGGCTCGAGGAGCAGCTGCGCACGAGCAGCGTGACAGTCAGTCTGAACAAGCACGGCGAGATCAGCCAGATCTCCAAGCTGGGAGGGACCCCCGTCGAGGCGGTCACGCTGCTGCACTGCGGCAACGTGGCGCTGCAAAAGGCCAAGGAGTTTTCGACGCTGGTGGACGAGAAGCTGGCGGAGGACATCAAGCGGAGGGACAAGGGCGGGCTCATATCGGAGCTCTTGTCTGCCGAGAATGATAGAGTGGTAGATGCATAGACGGCCATGTCTGACACGACAAAAAAATTGTAAAATGATACCCAGCCATATACGCTCGCGCAAAAAAACACACCAGGCTTGCTCGCTCCCCCCTTGGGGTTAGTCGTCCTTCTCTTGGGGGTTCCCAACTCCAACAACGCCGTTCTATGACCCATTGTGGAAGCATCATGCGCTCGTAACACCGTTCCGTCGAGCTTGACTACCGCATCACCGGCGGCCTCGATTCCTTGTTCCACTTCACCCGAGACCTCACCCACTCCACCGCTTCCTTCACGCCGGTCCCCGTCAGCGCGCTCACAGGCAGTACCCTCGAGTCGCGGATGCTGCTCGCCTTCTCTCCCTCGAACACCTTCTTCACGAGACCCTCCTTGATCCGCACGACCTCGACGCAGTCCTCGCGATCCTGCTTGTTGGCCAGGACCAGCACGGGCACACCCTCTGTCTCGGAGTGCTGCAGCACGTCCTCCAGCACGAGGCGGCACTCCTCGAGGCGGCCGGAGCTGTCGTGCTCGAGGTTCCCGTCGCCAATGTCGGTCGAGTCGATTATGAAGACGATGGCGTGCGCCGAGGCGTAGTAGCTCTGCCACAGCCGGCGCAGGGAGTGCTGGCCGCCCACGTCCCAGATCTTGAGGTACATGTCCGGCAGCGTGATGGTCGAGACATTCTGCCCGACGGTCGGCACCGTCTTGAGCTTCGGGTCCGGGTGCGACGGTAGGAAAATGGACTTGACCTGCTCGTGGAAGGTCGTCTTGCCGGCGTTGTCGAGGCCGAGGAGGATGACGGAGTACTCTGCGAAAGGGAGGCGGTTAGCTGAGGCGGGCGGCGCTCTGTTTCACGTGCGCGAACCTTCTTTGCTGGTGGCCAGGAGGTACAGGCCCTTTGCGAGGTGATACATGGCGGGCGGACAACGGTCGCTTGCGGGCAAGCTGGTCGCGGTGGGAGGCGGGCGACGGCGTGGGAGGTTATCGGTGTCGGCCGGTTGGGTTTGCGGCGGCGCAGTTGGCGGGATGTGGATGGTTGAGGTGGATGGAGCTTGGCGGGAGCTGTCGCGGGAGCTTGGTGCTGCTTTGCGGCGCTGACACGCTGTCCGTAGCGGCCGCGGTGGAGGCGCTACAGGGGTTTCAGGGGACTTTCAGCCCTATGCCGCTGTTACGCAGGAGGAGGAGTTGACTGGATGGCGTTGTGCAGAGCCACATTTCCTGTCTGTCATTGAGGTACCTGAACGGAAAATGAAGATTTTAAAATTGATGTTTTAGAATATTCTCTTGCTTTTCCTTCTTTCAATCCCTCTTTGCCAGAATTCATGTTCAGTCAAGGGCTAGGTTGTTTGCGTTTGGCCGCCACACCGAGCTTCAACTCAATATTAGCACTTGTTGGACATCAAGTCTCTTTATAGCATCCAGAAGTCATGCATTTCTATGATCATTTCTATCCTCACGTCTATCCACGCTGCTACCCAAATACTCCAAACGCATCAAGCTCACATCTTAGGAATCGTGGTCGCGTAACCTTCAACTACCGCAGTCATCAATCGGTTCGCAATAGCCGTAGGGGGAGGCAACCGAAGGCCTCCCTCCTTGTATCCCTCAGGGGCCGCCTCTCCAAGCCCGCTCGTGCCGTTCTTCAGCGCATCTCTAACGACCTCAAAGGGGAACCACTGGGCATCCTCCAGCTCGGGGTCGTTTCCGAGGTCAATCGTCTCGCCGTCGGGCAGGGCCTGCGCGATGGCACCGATCATCAAGCTCGCGGGGTAAGGCCACGGCTGGCTGGAGTGAATGACCACTCTGCCCACCCTCACACCGCTCTCTTCCAGGACCTCGCGGCGGACAGACTCCTCGATGGACTCGCCGGGCTCGATGAAACCGGCGAGAGTGCTGTACCAGTGAGGGGGCCAACGCTTCTGTCTACCGAGGAGCACCTTCTGGCCGTCAGCGGAGACGACAGCGGCGATCATGGTGGGATCCGTCCTGGGGAAGCTGATGTTGGAGACGCCGCCGCCGCGGGTTGGACATTCAGGCCTGTCGCGCGGGGTGTCCGACCCTGCGAGATCGGTAGAGGGACACAAGCGCTTGTAGCCGGTGTTGCCGGACAAGGTCGGCTGTCCGCAGCCAGCACAGAACTTGTTACGGGAGTTCCAGTCGGCAAGTGACCGGGCCTGGGCATAGATACCAGCTAGACCTACGTCAGAATCTCGTCGGGCACTAGGTGTTGAGTGAGAACTTACCGGCCTCAGGTTCGAGGGTGATATGCCTGGTGCCTTGGAGGAAATTGTTGCCCTTGGCCGCCTGTGCCTCGATGAGTTGGTTGGCAGCGTCGGCATACGGGGCCTTTGGTGTCACGTCGACAGCAAACCAAGGCCGGCCCTTGAGGCCCTTGTACTCAAACGGCACCTTGGCGGTCTCCTCGAGGCCCAAGAAGATGATGAGCGGGCGAGTGACGGACGAGTCATAGTTCTTGACGAGGTCCTCTTCCGAGGGCCCGAACGGATCCTCCGACGTCAGGGGCTTTACATCGTCAAAAGACACAAACGAAAGTTTTGTCGGGGCGCTGGTCAGCGGGCTCAGGTCCTTGAGAAGCATGAAGTTGGTCTCCTTGAACTGGAAGGCCGCCCTGATAAAGGTGTGGTCGGTCCGCAGCCATCCCACGCGGTTGAGGGCGCTGCCGGCGAAGTAGTTGACGGTTTCCCGTCCAAACTTGCGGGACAGCATGGAGTCGGGGTGATCGACGGGCGCGGGGAGGTTAGGGATTTGGGAACCCATGCCGAGGTTCTTGACGGCGGCGGTGAAGCTATCGCGGGATTTCCGGGAAGATGTGTTTCAGGCGATCGGCACCGATGCAGCAGATGCGATTACAGGTACACGTCTCGTGAAACAAATCCAGACTTCTCAAAGCACGACGACTAGAATCAGGCTGCAATATCGAAAAGCGCGTAGCATTCGAAAATACGTGTAGTGGCGGCGGGTTGGCCTGGCTGATTAATCCGTTTGGGGAGGGCCTGGACACACAGATGGGGGGACCCAATGCGATGGAGCCGTCACTGTGAATCACGACTCGCCCGCTGGGCTCCGATAAATGGAGCTTCCGGAGATCCCCCTGTTAGAGCAGCCGTGCGGGATGGCAGGCACTGGGACGTCGACTGGTCATCGCCCGGAGTTGCTGCGGCATTCGGGCTGCCAGTAGCGTAGCGCCCGCCCAGCGAGACGTCCAGAGCATGCCGTCTCTTCTCACCTTAATGCGATAAGCCCAACAGGTGGCGGGCTGCCTTCATTGGAGGGACCCCCAAGACGAGAGTTCGTGACAGCTGCGCGGTGCTCCAATGACAGCTTGCGACAGCTCAGATGTCAAGTGAGATGAGGTGCTTAAGCTTATCTCCACTCTCCGACTGGGTCCCCGAAATCGCCTAGAGTTGATGAGATCTTGCCGAGGCGAAATGGAAGGCAGCGAGCGGGGAGGGGCGGCACAAAAATTTCGGGCTGTCTTAGTCACCCCTCTCACCAGGCCCCAAGCCCCAGGCGGCGTGGCGGCCTTCAGCTGCGGCGGCGACCGCCTAAAAGTTAGGCAAGCTGAATGCACTAATGCTGCATAAAAAACCTACCGCCTGCAAGAAGTGGGCGTTTCAGCACATCTCTAGCGCGCTTTCCCCCGCATTTTGGCGACCCTTTTCCCGGCGGCCAGCGGTGACGTCGTGGCACCTTCGCTAAAAGGCAGCTGGCGAAATACTTTGCACGCGCACGTGGACGCTGATGGCGCGAGCCCAGGCGGCAAGCGGGACAAAGCCTGCCAAAGCCTGCTGCGCATTCTCGACTCATTTTCGCAAATGATCCCATGGAAGAAAAGTCTTCCCACCCATCCACCGTTCGCTTTTGGGAGGACACCTTTTTTCGCCGTTGCCGCTCCTAATCTCGAGTCGGTAATTGGTTGTTGCTGACTTTTTCTTCCTGTTTATTACATACATCGGTTTCTTCTTTTCTTTTGTTTCCATCTGGGATATCGTAACTCTTCGTTCCCCTTTGTTAGTCACCTGGTCGCATCGCGCATCTCCGATTATCGCATCATGGCTCCCCCTACCGAACCGCTCAACCTCGATGTCGAGGCCATTTCTGGCATTTGCGGGTAAGTCCTCACGCCATTCCTCGCCCTCGACTCAATTGCTGACTCGAATGTGCACAGCTCCATCTCAATTGCCTGCTGGGTCGTCGTCTTCTCCCCCCAGATCCTCGAGAACTTCCGTCGCAGCAGCGCCGACGGCCTGTCGCTGCAGTTCATCATTGTCTGGCTTGCCGGCGATGTCTTCAACATCCTCGGCGCCGTCCTCCAGGGCGTGCTGCCCACGATGGTGAGTTGATGACCCTTGCAACTTGCACTGGAACCAAGCTGCATTGAGAACCCTGGCTGACGCTATGACTCCCTACCCCTAGATCATCCTCGCCATCTACTACACGATCGCCGACATGGTCCTGCTGGCACAGTGCTTCTACTACCGCGGGTTCACCTGGAAGGATGAAGTGGTACCTCCGACACCGAAGCCTCGCAACCGCACCGGCGAACCGAACGAGAGGACCGGCCTCCTGCCCTCGGCGGTGTTTGACCGTGAGCGCCGAGGCTCGGACTGGTCCAATCTCTCCCCGGCTGTGCCAATGCTCCACGAGGTCGCTCCCTCTGCTCCTCCGAGACCCCCGACGATCCTGCAGGCAATCTTGTGGAACACCACTGCCGTGCTGATGGTCTGCGCCGCCGGCGTCCTCGGCTGGTTCCTGAGCCGCAAGTACTCCCACCCCGACGAGCCCGGCCACGACGCCGGCGACAACGACGCCCTCACTTTCAACACCCTCGGCCAGATTTTTGGCTGGCTCTGCGCCGTGCTGTACCTTGGCTCCCGCCTGCCGCAGCTGCTGCTCAATTACCGCCGCAAGTCCACTCAGGGCGTCAGCATGCTCTTCTTCCTCTTCGCCTGCCTCGGCAACTTGACCTACGTACTGAGCATCTTCGCCTTCGACCCACGTTGCGAGAGCAAGGAGTGCGCTCCCGGCGAGGCGAGCGCGATCTACGGTCGCTACATCCTGGTCAACCTGAGCTGGCTGGCCGGCAGCCTGGGCACCTTGCTGCTCGACATGGGCATTTTTGCGCAATTCTTCATGTACCGGACCGATGAAGATGCGAGCGACGACGAGGAGGAAGATGACCAGAGCATCGACGAGGACCACTGGGACCAACGACCACTGCTCGCCCGTGGCGACTCGACCTACGCATAGGGAGGCCATCCCTGGATTGTTTCAAGTACAGCATAAACGGAAGTATTTTGGCGTATTCACATTCGGGCACAAAAAAAGGAACCAGGCTCATTATTTGCGGAAAGAAAAGTGATTTATTGCATCGTGGAGTTCTACAGTTGGGATACAAAATGGTCATTTCGGGAAAATAAAAAGGCTCCAAAGAGGTAGATCACTCGACATAGATCATTTGACAACTATCTAGAAGAAAGATTTGCTTTTCTCTCACCCTTTTCCTTAGCTGAGTATGCTTCCGACTTCGCGCCGCTCACAGCCATCCAATCCGCTTCCAGACGAAGCTAGCACCGCCCATGAGAGCAGTAACGCCCGTGAAGGCGATCAACTTCCCGTAGCCGCTACCATACCCGTACGTCGCCTCGTCCTTCCACGGAGAACCCTTGATCAGCGCCTCACTCAGCGGTCCCGAGATGACGTTGCCGATACCACGCCCAGCAGCCAACATGCCAAACACCATGCTCGGATCGACACCCCTCTCCTTCTCACGCTCGTGCTCGGTGACGACCTTCATGATCCCCGGCCACGCCGAGGTATACGCGCCGGCAAACAGACCATACACAACGCAGAAGATATACAACACGCCCAGGCTCGACGAGAACCCCCAAATCAGAAACGTCCCCAGCGTGGCCCCCGCGCTCGCGAGCATCAGGCACGACGGCGCGGAGAAGCGGTCGACGAGCGACCCCATGGCCACGCACCCGAACACGGAGGCGACGTTGACCAGCAGGATCGTCAGCGCGGAGGGAAACGCCGAGGCGCCGAGGGTGCTCTGCGCGTACATGGGGAGGTAGATGCCGGGCAGGAAGAAGCCCACGGTCTCGACGACGTTGGCGAGCTGGTGCAGCGCGAAGGGGCGGCTGAGGAGGAAGCGCAGGTTGTTGAAGGGCCGGGCGTGGGTGGCGGAGGCGGCCGTCTGCGATACGGGCAGGCGGGGCTTGATGAAGTAGGCCAGGGGCGCGGTGAGGGCGAAGAGCAGGCAGGACCAGAGGCGGAGGGTGGTGCGGAAGCCCGCGGCACCGAGGAGGTACTCCATCAGCAGCGGGAGGATGACGCCGGCGAGGCCGGTGCCGGACCACATGACGCCGTAGGCGAAGCCCTTGCGGCGGACGAACCACTGGTCCATGTAGAGGATGCAGGGGAGGTAGGCGATGGACCCGCCGAGGCCGTAGAAGATGCCCTGGGTGACGATGAGATGGGTGACGGTCCGGGAGAAGGAGGACATGGCGAGGGCGAAGCACATGATGAGCAGGCCGAGGATCGGGGCCCAGCGGCTCTGGCGGGGGAACAGGCGGAGGAGGCCGATGCCGATGGGGCCAGTGAGGTACATCATCCCCTGGGTTGTGTCAGTGCCAACTGGTGCGGTCAACGGGGACGGGCCGTACCATGGAGCAAGTACCGATGACGGCAATGTTGGGCTGCCCGGCAAACGGCTCGCGAGTGGAGTAGTGGTTCTGGAAGACGCCAAAGGCGAAGGGGAACCCCCAGACGAGCATCTCGATGGCGAAGCAGGCGGCCAGGAAGAGCCAGGCCTGCTTGCCGCCGTCGACGGGCGGGAGGGAGGAGAACTCCTGGCTGGAGCGGTGGGAGTCGTCGACATGGTTGCCGTCGTCGGCGCCGGACTCGTCGGGGGTTTCTGCCGAGTACGGGTCTCGATACGGCGCGTTCGCGGCCGGGGGAGGGGCTGCCGGGATCGGCGCCAGGCCGATGCGCGGGGTGAGGTGCTTCAGCTCGGTTTCCGTGGACATGGTTGTGGCCGCTGGTTGGAGAGTGGGATTAAAAGACTCGGTTTGAAATCCTTCCCCGACCTGTACTGTCAAAGTCAAGGGAGGTCGTCTGCGTGCGGCCCGGGGGAGTCTTTAAAGCATGATGGGATGCAGATGTAGCGGGGTCGAGTCTACGCCCTCCGGTTGACGGCCGTAGATCCTCGACAGGGGTGATTTACACCCGAGCATAGGGCGCGCGCTAATCCCACTGCAACAGTCTTCCATGGTTCTTCTATTCGGTGCCAAATCAGCGATTGATCTTTGCCTCGCACTCCTTTTCGATCAAATCTTCTTAGATTTCCCTTTCCGACACCGCTCAGGGTATGCGAAATACGTTGATTGACTGAGTCAGGAGACAGAAGAACCCACGGCGGAAACAGTTGCAATCCGATGGGATGCCCGAGTGATCGACGACTTACGGAGCATTCTTCCGGGTCGGCGGTTGGGCTAGCGGATCCCGGAAGCGTTGCCGTCGGCATCGCATGCCGACTGTGCCGGGAGTCTTTCGACGCCGCAGTCTTGGGTACTACATTTTCCAAGTCTGCAGAAGCCAGTGGCGGCTGCAGGAGATCTTCCCGTCATCAGTCTGTTCCATATGGCCGGGTCCGGAGCGTTCCACTTCGTCGCCCATGAATTCCGCGAGTCCGGTTTCGAGTCCGGTCTCGAGCCCGGCCGTGGCTGCCCCACTCAATCCGACTCGGCTGACTGCCCGGCGCATTCGGCCGGGCTGCGTTGAGTAACACGGCGGTTGCTGGGTTGCCCGGATCTGCCTCCCCAGCAATCGTTGAGTCTGAAATTCGCCTGGAGTTCTAAGAAGATTCACACTGAGAGCCCATCCCACATGCTTCTCATTGAGTGGCGGGGTCAAAATTCCACTCCCGGTTACCTCGGTTTCGCGATCGGTCTGCAGGTCCAGACTGTAGTTCTTTGCGGGCTGCCCAGCTCTCCGGGGACGCGTCTCTGCCTACTACCCAAGTCAACAACAATTTACTTGGCGCACATCCAAGAACTCGGAACACATCTGCATAGTGCTGAATAAATTTCATCGGTCAGATCCGTTCCCCCGGATCTTTTCAATGAAATCCCGTGTCATTGGACCCGACATCTGAAGTCTTCTGTTTCGAGTTGATTCATCCACCCTCAACCCCGGACGAGATTGCCCTAAAAATTCCCAACCGCTTCGCTTCTATCATAGCTGCAACAGAATGTCTCTCTTGAATCGCACGTCCGCGTCATCAGTAATGAGGTTCTGCGAGAGAGACTGCCAATAAGTGAATAGACTCACGTATCTGACTGGAGCGGGAGAGTTACTCTTTGTGGTGGGTTGCCCATTTCGACCTCAACGGCATAGGACTGTGAGTCGACAGATTCTTGATCATGGAAGAGCGTGCCCTGCTTGACGTCGGTAGCTCGTCGTTGAACTAGCAGCGTGTTGCGAAGCGTCACCGGTATGTTGGCGACACCGGGGATTGAGTGAACAGTCGATGTCAGGGAAGCGAGTGCGATGGCATAGAGAATGCGCTCCACGTTGGTGGAACTTCAACTGGCAAGAGAAATTGAGACGGCAGGCTGATGTGAAGCGATTTACAGCGATTGAGCGAGTGATTAGTAGTGAGATGCGCTGAAAACGAATGCCGCGCACAACACAGAGTCACCATTTTGCGTAGGAAATGAGCATCTCGTTCTATTTGACGCCATTGCGACTCCAGTCTACATGCCATACGATGGCATTGAGTTTTCCGGTTGCCCTCTCCGCGGAGTGCCGTAATTACATAGAACCTGACGATGAGGGTAACCGAGAGAGAAACCCCACCAAGATGAGAAGGTCAGCAAACAAACGAGCCGCGAGCAACTTTTTTTGAGAGGCAGCTGACTGAGGTTTTTACGAGATTTTCGCATTCTGCTGGCCGGCGGTAAAATAACTGTACATGTTTATGAATCAGCCCTTTCTTGTAAGACATACAAAGCCTGACCAGCTGATCCCAGCAAGAGCCACTTTAGACTCATAATAGACTCTGTCCAAGTACCATGTCGGTTCGTGTAAGTAATTAATGTCTTCTATACATAGCAGTGCTTGCAGGGCTTATTCATGGGAGAAGTAATTAGACGACTAACGCTTGAATTGCAGTGATGTGTTTCCTCTTTCGCATAATGGCATTTAGCATCGACACCGAAAAAACTTGTCTTCATCCCAAGAGTGGTTGATGTCAAGGCAAAACAAAGTTTTCCCTCGCGGGTGCAGCCTCATACCGACGCATCCCGCATTTGCGGCAACCCTCCTCCCTTTGCAGTGATTCCCGTCCCCTCTTCCCCCGCCCACACCATCCCAGGATCCCCTCCAACTTTTGCAGCCGCAGGCACGTCACAAGGCCAGGTGAAGAAGGGCCGCGTCTCGAAGCAATTCGCAGGAAAGGATACCCCTGAGCCCCCGTCACGCTCACCTGCCGTTCACCTTGCGCCAAAAGGGTCGAAAACGAGGCGGGAAACGGTAGAGTAAGATGTGGTCGGCGCCCGAACACCAACAGAATTCTCAGACACACCGAACAGCACGCAAACGTCCTTCACCCCCAAGTGCCGCCTGATCCAAGCCTCGTCCATCCTTGTTGGTTTGCCCTTTGATTCCCGCGTATTCTTACAACGGACGTCGTACCATCCCACCAACCCCCACCACCACGGTCATCCCGTTGGCCCGTTCCCCCAGCCTGGCCGGGCTTTCTTCGCGATCAGTCTGCCTTCCATCATGCAGACGAGGATGCAGGCGGAAGGGAGGGGTGGAGGGGGGGATAACCCCCGGACCGCGGTCCACGGCCCTCAAACTTCTTTTAACTGTTCTACGGACGGGTCGAATGTTCTGCTCATTATCAAGAAGGATTTCCGCACGTCCTTGTGCGTAGCACTACTTGATCTGAGGATTTCCCCAAAATCTCCCCTGCCCAACTAACGTGTCCAAACTCGCCTTGCGCGCTCAGCATTTGGCGTCGCCCTCGTTATCTTGTCCCTGGACGTCGGATCCTGCCCGTTTCTCAGTCGACGACGAACCGCGAACAGCGCATGACTCTGACGAGCTGTATCGACAAACGTCAACACAAGTCTGCCGAGGAAAATTGTTTCTCATAATACCTAATCACACGAGAATCAAAAGAGAGAAAAAAATGTCAGGCCCGATCGAGTATAAGCAGATGCCAAGGGAGCCCGCCCCGGCCGTGATCTCGGAGCGCAAGATCAGCTCCGAGCAACCCGTGAGTTCCCACCGGCACCACTCACTCAGATGGCCACCACCAGCGCTTTCTTTGCGATTCGAATCGGGAGAATCGTCCAGACACACTGCCTCCTGATCTCTGATTCGCCATCTGCACCGCAAACCCGAGCTAACCGGCGAACCGCAGCGGCCCACCGACCCCATGACGGCAGAGCAAACGACGACGTCTCTGCGTGGAGGAAAAGGCGACGGCGGAGTAAGCGCTCTCTCTCCTCCCCACCACTTGCTCTCCTTTCCCTTCACTTTTTCCCTCTACAGCCTACGAATCCGACCACTCACTCTCCCATCTTTCACACGTCTTTTCAAAAAAAACCAAATCTCGTCTTTGCAGCCACATCGACGCCCTTCCCAAAAAGATGAGAAAAATAAAAGTCGCGTGAAAGACCCGGGAAAGCTGATGGTCGAGACTCATCGTTACCAAGCAAAATAGCTAACAGACGACTCTCACCTCCTAAAGGCCATCTGCTGCGGCATCTGCGCCGGCCTGTGCTGTTACGAGTGCCTCGACTGCTGCTGCTGCTGCTGTTAGTGCCTGCAGGGTAGCGAGCGAGCCCCCGCGTTCGCGGGGACGCCGCTGTGCTGTAGAAATTCTGGCAGCGAATCAACTTAGACCGCACAAGACAGCGATCGACCGACGGACGTCTTGTCTTGGCGACGAATCCATGTAGATCGGGGTGTTTGTTTCCCCCCTCGAGTCGGAGTCGACGAACACGAAGCGACCGTTCCCGAAACCTGCGCAAGCGGTGGGCGACTTGGTCTTGACACGGGCCTGTTTTTTTTTTTAACGGATGGGAGGCGCATTTGCACATATACCTAGGCATCTTTTTACGATGCCATGTATAAAGCCTGTAGAACTGAAATTTCTTGAAAATTGTATTTTGGGTATTTCAAACCAATTCGCCTCGCTCTATCGCGATGCTCAGCCGGTGCGTCGGCTACCTCTCACTGCCTCGAGCTTGTGCCGAGGCGGTACCACATTTCGCACGCATATCGCCTCTCAAATCCAGATGGCTCGCCTCGGCCGTTCTACCCGAATACCTCGTACACGTCCTGATTTCTTCTCATGATTTCGTAGCCTTTAGAGCTTGGCGCGAACCTCATCGGGGCTGACGGGGTTAGTATTTTTTTGGTACAAACTTCTCCCAGGCGGCACACTTACTTTGCAATCTTCTCGGTCTCCTTCATGATGGCGCCGCCGAGCTCCTTGTTGACCTTGGAGAACATCTCGTAGGTGCGCGACCGGACCTCGGGGTGGGCGCCGGCGAGGGCCCCCGAGATGTTGGAGACGAAGTTCTTCTGCTGGCCGGGCGTCCGGCCAAGGACCTTCCAGAGGCCGTTGGCCTGCTCGTAGTCCTGCTCCGTGACGGGTCCGAAGAGGTCCTCGACGACCTTGCCGGCCCACTGCTCGTGGGGGTTGGCGGCCTTGACGGGCTTGTAGGTCAGGGGACGGAAGGTCGAGGGGTAGTTCTGTTCCAAAAGTCAGCATTTCTGAAATCCTTTTTCAGGTGATCGTGCCGCGCTTACAGGGTTGGCGCCGTAGTTGCCGTTGACGGCCATGGCACCGTCTCTCTGGAAGGGGTTGAAGGAGTTGAGGGGCTGGTTGACGGGGATCTGCTGGTAGTTCACGCCCAGACGGTGGCGGTGGGTGTCGGGGTAGGAGAAGAGGCGGCCCTGCAGGACGGGGTCGGCGGAGGGCTCGACGCCGGGCACCAGGTGGGAGGGCGAGAAGGCGACCTGCTCGATCTCGGCGAAGTAGTTCTCGGGGTTCTTGTTGAGGGTGAGCTTGCCAAAGGGCCGCAGGGGCACCTCGCTCTGTGGCCAGACCTTGGTCAGGTCGAAGACGTTCCACTTGAACTTCTCGGCCTGCTCAGGGGTCAGAGTCTGGACGTAGACGGTCCAGCTGGGGTATTCGCCCTTCTGGATCGACTCGAAGAGGTCCTGGGTGTGCCAGTCGGGGTTCTCGGAGGCCATCTTGCCGGCCTCCTTGTTGGTGAAGGTCTTGTTGCCCTGGTCGGTCTTGAGGTGGATCTGGACGTAGACGAAGGAGCCGTCGGGCTTGGTCCACTTGTGAGTGTGGCCGGAGTAACCGTTCATGTGGCGGTAAGAGTAGGGAGTGCCGCGGTCGGAGAACAGGTGCATCAGTTGGTGGACACACTCCGGGTGGGATGACCAGTAGTCGAACATCTTTTACAGTCAGTCTGAGGGCCTCTCATGACGTTTGAGACTGGAGTATTGGAGCTGAGACGTACCATGGTGGCATCCTTGAGGTTGGTCTGGGGGTGGCGCTTCTGGGTGTGGATGAAGACCTGAAAACCAGTCAACACAAGCGTTGACAAACAGAGTCGAGTAGTGTGCTCACAGGGAAAAGACTGGGGTCGCGGATGAAGAAGACGGGAGTGTTGTTGTAG
The DNA here is from genome assembly GCA_025962755.1 of Colletotrichum tropicicola. Lineage (NCBI taxonomy): Eukaryota > Fungi > Ascomycota > Sordariomycetes > Glomerellales > Glomerellaceae > Colletotrichum > Colletotrichum tropicicola. Next base: position 16,288 of record JAOWMA010000169.1, on the reverse strand, counting down.
ACCCAGTCCCAGTTGCCCTCCTCGGTGTAGAACTTGATGGCAAAGCCTCTGGGGTCACGGGCGGAGTCGGCTGAGCCCTTCTCACCGCCGACGGTCGAGAAACGGACGACGGCCTTGGTCTTCTTGCCGACGGCGTTGAGCATGTCGATGGAGGTGATGTCGCTGATGTCGTGGGTGACCTCGAACTGTAGCCGGGTGTGTCAGTGTCTCGTGTGTGAGCTTACAAGCCTTCCCGCCATACCTCGCCGTAGGCACCGGCTCCCTTGGCGTGGACAACACGCTCGGGAATGCGCTCGCGGTCGAAGTGAGCCAGCAGATCAATGAGGTGGAAGTCCTGGAGCAGCAAAGGTCCGTTGGGACCGGGACGCTGCCAGTGCTGGGGGTTGTTGACGGGAGCGCCATTGGAGGTGGTGTAAGTCGGCTTCTCGTTGTAGCGGTAGGTGGAGGGCGGCTTCTCGTCGGAACCCATGATGACGGCTGTCTCTCGAATCGAGGGTTGGACTGCTGGAGGCTCGGGGTGTGGGAGGATCGGGGCCGGAGAGTTACACTGCTAGAGTGCTGTTGATCGCTTGTGAGTATCCGAAGTTGGATATCGAGAAACGGGAGCGGCAAATGGCAATTCAGACCAAAAGACAGATCAAAGAGGGTCTCCAGGGGTCCAATGGAGGGAAGGGGAAACATAAATACCCTCCAGCTCGACGCAGAGAAAAAGAAAAAGGCCCCCGGCAATGATCAAGCTGCACCGGGGCCCTCACCTCGGCCCCTCCCCTCATGCTCCAGTTTCTGCTTCTGCTTCTCTCCATTCTTCTCGGGTCTCCCACTCAGGGCGCCCAAGTTACGAAGCAGACGGCCAGGGCACGACATGCGTCAAGCGGCAGGGGCTCCGCCAGATTTGAGAAGCTCCGGCGGGCGGCGGCCAATGGCATGTCACATAAATGCAAGCTCGGGGTGGTCGAGGTCCACTGCGAGCTCCATTCGACCTTTTCCTAGCGCTTTTCAGCGCCCCTGGGAGCTCCACCCCTGCTGCTCTGCTCTTCAGGTCGAGTTGTGAACGATTCAGCGGCAGCACCGTCATGGAGGCCGCGGCTGTCAGTCTCTAAGAGGTACGTACACCTATCTGTGAACCTCGGGAACGTCTTCAGCTCACTGTTCTCGCGCCAATCTGTCTCTTCTGCTCGAGGCAGTAGCCGCGCGTGCTGGCCTCAGCAGGCCGAGACCCTCGACAACCAAAAACCAGCAACAAACATGCCCCCAGATCAGCAACGCAAACGAGCCTTACTTTCCCTCGGCTGTCTCGCACCATATTACCATCTACCCCCTCCGACAACGGCGCGGCCCACAGCCACCTCTGCCAAGTTGGCGTCCTGCCGGGTGCACCAGTCATGTCCCGGGTATGCTGACCTCCCCAGATGTTGCGGGGGAGACGTCCTTCTGTCGGGAAGCGTCGTCGTTGGGTTGCAAAGGTTCCAGCCTCCAGCGATGCGGAGAAAACTCGCTGAAAGGGATCTGACGGCCCAGCATGGATGTGCCGGTACGCCATGCCACTCGCAGGCCGACGACCTGGGCCCTACGGACACATCAGACCACTTGCATGCACCTCGAGGGCTACGCTGATCTCTCCATGTGGCCAAAATCCCCGGTCCGGTGTCTGAAGGGGGCATGATGTTGCAGGTCAAGCAGCACGGCGAAGTGTCTATAAATCTCTGCATATCCGAAGCTGCTTGACGTCGTAACTTCAAGCAAACACCGTCGGCGTTAGGGCGAACTGCTGGGCCTTGCACATCAACATCTCCTCTTACAGCCAAAGCCAAAGCCAAAGCCAAAGCCAAAGCCACCTGCATATCTCCTAATTCGTCGCGCAACCGAGCCAGCGACGACCGCCTTCTCACGTCGTGTATTTTTCCTGATTCAGGAAGTGCGGAAGAGATGTCATGACATCATTGGTCAGCAGAGGCAGGCCTTGCCGGGAAACACCCTATCGCGATGGCCTTCCTTGTCCCCGAAGTGGAGCGAAGCGACCGGCAAATCTGTGCGCAATCGCCGAGATCGCGACACTGTCTCGACGGTTCCCCTACGGCAGAGTCGCGTCCAGCCTGGACGCTTTCCAGTCGCCGGCGGTGGGCAGGTTTCCGCCTGCGCGCTCTCACATGATCGGCTTTCGGCTGGTGTCCCGTCGTGTCCGGCAAGCTTCCCGACCCTCTACTCGCCTGCGCCGAGAGCGCCGAGACCTCTGAGCTCGCATCTCGGTGATATCCCGGAGGTCCCCGGGTTCCCGCATCTGACCTTTGACGTGTCATGCTTCTGGGCCTTCGAGCTTGAGGTCTCGGAGAAGTTTAAGTATGTGAGGAATTACAACGGATCAGCTAGGGTGTCTGGGGGAAGTTGCCCATGTGTGCACAACGGGAGAACCCGACATTCTCAGATAAATGGATGGCTTGTTCCGGGGTACTCCACTAAACCTCTGCGGAACCCCGGTCGGAACTGACCGACCGAGAGCGGAAAGCCGCCGGGCATGAGCCAAACTAAAGTATTCCGAGTGTACTGCCCATTAGGAAGCAGCAGTTCAGAGACCAATCGGCATGCAGCCCTTTCGACGGTAACACCACAGCTTCGATCACTCGTGTCAGCTCGTACAGTCCAGTTCTTATGTCCTTCAACAACCCTGAGTACACCTATGCCGTGTCCATTGATGAATTCGGCACAATGGTGATGCCAGTCCAGCAAAAGTGAAGCCATAGCGGCGGTTGCCGCGATACCTCAAGGACTGCACCGCTCCCGGCTCAAAGCTCTTAACTACACATCTTGATGTTAGGAGAAGCACAACCCGGAGAAGGCCAGACTTAACAATCCAAACGTTCTCAGTCAGACATTCTCTGCACAAAAATGCCATGCTGTGTACGCTTATTCCCACGACGGGCATGCCAGTTCCCTTCACAACATACCCTGACGGCCTCCACGAGAACGACAGCCGCTACCATGAGCCTGTAAACTCGAACTTGAAGTTGTTTGGCGGGTGTTTTCTGAGCAGCCGGCGTTCTGTTAGACAGCTCTCGGGGGTCCCATTGAGCAATGCTGGTCTGGTAACTCCAGGACGAGCACCGTCTCCTCAAAAGCTTCGCCACAGTTACGAATGCTCCGAGTCACAGGATGAGGAGACTTCGACCACCAGCACTTACAAACAGCAATGAACTGACGATGCCGGCGTACGCATAGCTCGTCGTGTACTGAAAGGGCAGCAAGTGCCACCCCAAAGCAGCTCTGCCGATTAGCGAGAACAAGTTCGCACGGCATGTTGCTGGCAGCTTTGCCAGGGGATCAATAGTCAAGTTACAACCACAGAGTTGGCGGTACTCAACGACGCAGCAACCCATGGTTCGGGCAGTTTGGTTCCAGAACTCGGTTCGCCATGGGTAGTATAAGGCGTCGACTATAGCTTGATTGCCCAATCTGCCACTTTGCTCTCCCGGCTTGGTCACCCGTCCCCCCCGGCCAAGTGCTCAGTGTCACGATCGGCTCCATTCCACGAATGACACTTCTCCATCTGAACAGGCCAACATCTCGGGGAAAACATCCGACAGGCTCAGCTTGACACGAGGAGGACAGACGAGAGCGGGCAAACGTGGCATACTCCCCGTGTCGGAAGGGGAACGTCGCATCCGCATCCGACCCGGTCCCGATGTGTTTGTCCAGGGCACGTCTGCGAGCAAACATGAGTTCATCACTCAACGGGTGAGTGAGGCAGGACAGTGAATCACAACCCCCTTTTGCCGCTGAGCATAAGGGGTAGCTTACCCGGTCGTGAGTAGACCTGGGGACGATTTCCCGTTCAAAACCTCAAAGCTAAGGGTCTGCCGTGTGCTTCCCACGTCGGTAGAATATCTACATCAGAAAAAGAGCCATACCAAACACTCAACACCTCTGACAACCTCTCATCATGATCCTCATCACCGCCGTCCTCGGCCTGGCCGCTCTATCAGCAGCAGCAGCAGACCTCTCCACGTCACCCATCTCCCCCCTCCAGCCACTCTCCGACGACCCCCCCTGCCTCCCCTTCGAAATCCCCTGCTTCTACGGCTGCCTCGACGCCAGCAAACTCCGTTGCTGCTCGAACCCGGCGAGACCGGAACCCTGGTCCTGCCCGAAGGACTGGGAATGCGGCGACGCCCCGAAATTCGGCTGCTACCACCGCTCCTCCTCGCCGGCCACAACGACGACGACACGCCCGCCGCTGACCTTCACCGCCAGCCAGTCCTTCATCCCGCACCCGGGCGGCCCGGACTTCAACCCGACCATCATCGTCCCCGTGCCGCCCGACCCGCCGAGGAAGACGTCCGACGGGACCGGGGACGACGACGTGCTCTCCTTCGTCGGGAGGTCGACGCTGTCCTCGCTCTCGGGCACGCTCGTCGGGCGCGAGACGTGCTTCTTTGATGCGGCGGTGGGAGCGGCGGCTGCGGTAGAGAGGGAGAGTGCTGCCGGGGCCACGTCGGAGGGTGCGTGTCCCCCTTCGCTGGGTTCCTCGACCCCTGTGAGCGGCTCCGGGGCGAGGTTCCGGGCCGGACGTTGGGGTATTGCGGCGGTGGTTGGGGGAGCGGTTGCGTTGCTGCGCAGGCTTGTTTGAGACGCCCCGCTTGGCAGCAGCAGTTATCGGTGTTGAGTGATGGAGGAGAAGTCTTGGGTCAGCCGCACCAGAGTTAGTAGAGATCTCGCAGTTAGCAATATCCAAAGTCTTTCAGTTTGTTTCCGCCATGCTGGGCAGAAAGACTGTGTCCTGCCCCGTCTGGCCCTTGATAAGTCAGGGGGGTGTTACTCTCAAGCATGACCACCCGACACAGCAGTTGTGATCTCCAATTTCATCAGTAAAGGCCCATCATTTAAGAACAGAACCAGGGACGCGGTACGACGTCCCCGTGCTGGCATTAGAAACGTATAACCTGATAAAGACAACGCATCGACTCGAGTTTCTTCTCTTCCCCGTCTCAGGCCCTCTGGTCGCCTCATGAAATGTATCTGCGCGGTACGTGTGTACGACATTCCACCCATGTCCTGTTGGACGCCGTGGTGACAGGCGGAGGATGGTCTTGAGTGGACCTCCTCCTTCCCCCGCCTACGCCTCGCCAACATACCACTCCCGAAAGAAACGCCGATACTTCCAAGACGCGAGGCTTCGGGATGCCCGACGCGTCTGTTCCCCGCAAAAAAAAGACCGTCGACAAACATACACACATACCAATGCGCAGGTCTACCCAACCGAGGGGGTTTTGTATTATAAATCGTGAGGGGCGTTATACATAAAGGGTCCGGAGGGCTTGTTGTACAGAGTCCAAGGATCGAGACCTGATCTTTATGACTCCTGGTTGACGGTTTGCTGGAGAACGTTAGCCTTGAATCTGAAACGGCGTGTCCCCCTTGGATCAGGGACACAGCACAGGGTCAACATACGACAAGCCAGTCCATGCCCTCGGTCACACCGCTGCCGTCAACGGCGGAGCAGGCCATGATGCTCCAGTTGCGGTCACGCAGCTCGCCCAGGCGCAGCGCCTCCGAGATCTCGCCCGCGCCCTTGGCTCCGGGCTGGTCCTGCTTGTTGGCGAATACAAGAAGGGAGGCGTCCTTGAGCTCCTCCTCGTTCAACATGGCGCCCAGCTCTTCGGCAGCGGTTTGAAGACGTTCGATATCGGTTGAGTCAACGACGAAGATGACGGCGGCCGTGTTGGCGTAGTAGCAGCGCCAGTACGGCCGGATGCTGGTCTGACCGCCTAGATCCTGTAGAGGAGGCGCGCACGCGCAGTGTCAGTCTCGGAATCGTATGGTGGAGGGTTACTGCAAGAAGCAGGAGAGGGGCTCGCGTACCCAGACGTTGAAATTGAGGTTCTTATATGTGACGGACTCGACGTTGAATCCTATCGTCGGGATCGTGGTGACGACCTCGCCAATCTGTACAAGACACCTTACGTCAGTCTCGGGCAGTTTCTTCATGCACGCGCCAGCGCATGCGACTGGTGTTTCGGCCGCAAAACTAACCTTGAGTCTGTACAGAAGCGTCGTCTTGCCTGCGTTATCCTATATGTCGCCCAAGGCCGCATTTTGTCAGCCTTGCGTCTCCCGCGTTTCGGAGGTGTTGGCTCCAGGGGGGGTGCGACTGCGCGGGCGCATTGCATACCAAACCCAAGATCAATATCCGAATCTCCTTCTTCGACCACAGGAGGCCGGACAGCCATGACATGCTCGCGCCCATCTTGAAAGTTTCTGCGTCGGGAGGATCCCTTGGTTTGCTCGGGTTCGTAGGTGGTGGCAGCTGGGTGCGGGTGGATGCGTCGCTGCGACGGTAGACTGTCGCAGTACGGAGTGCGCGGTTGGCCTCGGGACGAGAGTAGGTAGTGTAGGTAAGGTCAGGTAGGGAGGTAGCAACGGTGGCTTATTTCCCCAAGGGGCGGTGGCGGCAGTACAATGACAGATACGCTCAACCGTCGAGAAAGACCCGCCGGCTCTGGTGCACAAAGAGTCGAAGGCAAAAACAAAAGAACCTGACAAGAGGACACTCAGGCACACGCACTCGGGTTGGTGATTCAAAGTCTCTGATTCGTTGTTTCGTCGTCTCGTCAAGCTTTGTTGGCTTCTTCTCTTCCGATGCAACTCCGCCGATGGACAAAGAGCCGTTGCAAAAGAATCTCGATGCCCCCCTAAAGATACAGAAAGGGCCCCCTGATTGACAGTTTTTAAGACATGCCCTGCATGGATGGGAAATATGGGTGTTCAAACGGGTTCGCGGGCCTGCCGCTTCTGGGATCGTCGGCCGCTCGAGCCTATCGGCATTTCAGGGATTATCACATAGACCGCCTTGCTGCTTCTGTGCCTGAGGCAAGAAGATGCCGCAAGGTGCCAAGGCCTTATCTAATCAGGCGGGCAGCCTCAATGGAAAAATCTGGGGCGGTGCACCTGCCTTGGGGCGAGTGACTCCTGGGCGAAAGCGTGACCGCCCCCACCACTTGCCCTCCCCGCCAATCAGGGCAATTGCGGGCTCGCTAACCCAGTACGCCTCGTGCACAAGAATTTCTGATTTTTAGAACTATCAACCCATCGGAGAACAACTGCACCAATACGACTCGACAAGTTTGATCAGCCAACAGCCGTCAAAATGCCGGTACGTGATGACGCCCCTGGTTTGATACGCTCTCGACCATGATGATATTGCCCCCGATCGATTTCGAAGAATTACGGCGTCCACGTAGTTCGCGCCCTCGGTTCTGTCGGATGGGTTGAGGAGGGGCAATATCATCATGATCGAGAAACTCGAAGCATCTCGGCCGGAGCAGAGCGCTGACTCTTCAATCACCACAGAGCCACAAGTCTTTCCGCACGAAGCAGAAGCTCGCCAAGGCGCAGAAGCAGAACCGCCCTATCCCCCAGTGGATTCGCCTCCGCACTGGCAACACTATTCGGTACGCTGCGCCCTTCGGCTTCCCATGCGTCTGGATCGCGAAGATTCAGAAGCATTGCGAGAACCTCCACAGACGAATCTGGAAGAGCGAACAGTTACTGACATGTCCCGCAGCTACAACGCGAAGAGACGCCACTGGCGCAAGACCCGCCTCGGCATCTAAACATCTCACGTCTTCTCTCTCGATCCCACCCTACTACCTGCGTCTCTATCTTCAAAAGGTACCGCCGACCGACGACATCTCGCTCGACGTGGAATTTCTGGGAGGAGTCATGCGAATACCACAGGCACGAGCCTGATCGTAGGAGTCAGGATGGACAACTGGGGGGAAAACTGGATGCCCGGGTCCGGCTAGACTTCATTACGTACTGCATGTCACGGTCATAAGGAAGGAATGCAAAAAGCTTTGATGCCTCTGAATGAAGACACGAGGTCATACGCCCGCTTCCCATGCATAATGTAGTGGTGACGGTTTGTGTGGATGAGGTCTAGAAACAGGCGAATCACTGATGGCAGCGCGTTACTGCTGCATGGAAATCTAGGATGACCCCAGTGTTGTCACTGATGCTCTCATTGTCACGCCGGTGCACAAGATAATTTGTCTGGTCGTGTAGAGTCCCCAGGGTGCAGCACAATCCTCTTCCTCTCGCATCGTAGCCACATGATGCCAGACATCCTTCATCACTCTATACGAGGGAACAGTCTACTCTGAAGACGATGGTATTGGTCTACCCTTATACTGATGGCGGGCAAATCAACTGGCAGCGACTGCGCCGCCCTACGGCCAAATGCTGACCATTCTACCCACTGCGTTGTTATCCGTTCCCGAGGGACAACCAATTCCTGTCCCATGGAACAAACCGTGAACTTTCCAGGTACCCATCGAAAAATGAATCAAGAACGCACTCGTCGAAAACGCCGGAAAACGATGCATAACACATTACTAGCGGGAAGACAGACGTGTTGGAAGGGAACTGCCGTCCCATCTCAGACTATCCCGCCACTGCAGTTATCGATTCCTCAGCGGTCCTCAGCCCACTCGTTCTCGCGGCGGATCTGCTCCTCCTCCTCGGGCGTGAAGTCGTTCGTGATGTTGAAGGTCTTGCGGATCTCTTCGGGGGACTTGCCCTTGATCATGTTGGCGACGGTCTTGCAACCGACATCAAGAAGGGGCTTGATGTCGAGGTAGTTGGAGGCCTGATGGCAGAATTAGCGGCTGAAAATCGGTAGGGGAGAGGCAGAGGCGTGACATACGAGGATGATCTCGAAAAGCATCTCCTGGTCAACCTGCATGAACTTCTGGTCCCACTCCTCAATCTCGGTGGTCTTCTTGCGGGCATCGTTCTCCTCGTCCTGGGTCTGGGGAGGATCGTTGCGGTGGTGGTCGCACCACTCGATCACCTTACGAAGAACAGCCTCGTTGACCTGCAAAGGTAATGTCAGCAACCAGTTGCCACCCAGCAAAACCGAGGAAGTGCGGCACATACGTTGGGGATGGGAATGGGGTTCTCCTGGCTGATGGAGTCATCGCCGACATCCTCGAGCATGTTCTTGATGAGCATGGAGCGCTCAGCGACAATACGATCTGGAATCAGAATGTTAGCGGAGTGCGACGGCAAGGGCGAGAGCTACCGTCAGGGACGAGTGTGACGTACCAACGGGAATCGTGATGTTATCATTGGATTGAACCCAGATCTTCTGGTCCTTCTTCTCGGTGGCCATTGTGACTGATTGGTGAGGGACTGCGAGAGTGCCTTGGAGCGTTAGCTTGGGAAGACGGGACACGTTGATGTGCGAGCGAGGTGCTTGTTGGTAAGAGGTAGCTGGAGTCGAGAATGGTGGGGCGATGAATGGGAGGGCAAAGTCGATCGAGTGAGGGGTCGCGAGGGCAGGTTATATTATATATCCAAAGGCACTTACGATGGTAGTGTATTCGGCGAAAGGATGTGATGGTGATCTAGCAAAAGCGCAATAGGAGACCGTGGCTCTGTTGAATGTGTTGTAGTTGGTGACAAAAGCCGGTAGGAGTTCAAAGGGTGGACGGAGATGTCTTTTGAGTCTGACGTTAGTTGGATTTGGGGGACAAGGCAGACGAGCGGCTGGTTGTGGAGAAGGAGGAAGGGTCAGAGCCACAGAGGCGCGTGGCTACCTTTGGAACCGCCAACCAACGGAAAGAGCGACAGCGTTTGCAGATCCCATTGGCTGGAAGAGGCAGAAATGTGGACCCTGTCCTTTGGTGCCTGGAGAAAGCTGGGTGAATGGTCCCAACTCCCCTGTAGGGGTGCACTGCAAACGCTGCAAATCGTCGTCCACGGGTTCCTCCAACCCGCCTGCCGAGGACTTGGAGGACTCATCAAAGGCCCGCTACGCCGTAATCCAAGGCAGGAGCCCCTCTGGAATTAGCAATTTTCGTGCTGGCCTGACTTTTGCTGGGAAAGTACTCGGATGCGGCACAGGGGTCGCCAGGCAGACACGCGCCGGAATACGGCCGTATCCTCATGAGTCTACCCCGATTGGACTTTTGGTTGGTTGGGGCGGACGTAGCAACTGTGTGGCTGCCTGTTCCATGTATTGCCAACCTTTGGGGGTTGACATTCTCGTCTCCAGTCTGAGCCAAAGCACTGTTCTGCAGGTCCTCGATCACATATACCTTGCGGGACCCTTGGCTCAGAAAGAAGTGGCTGGTCACATCTTGAATCCATGGCGGCGTCTAGCAGTAATTCAACACAACCGCTAATCGAGGTGCTGCTTTGTGTCGCATTCATCGAGTTGCAGATAGCCAAACTTGCTGGTCAACCTTGGATGACTACCTTTTGGTTTCCTTGGCCAAGGTAGATAGGTATTGAAGCGAACGGCGAAACCCTTTTCATAGGGCTTTCGGCTCAAAACCAATTCGCAACATCTTCTCAGTGGGAGTTCGACAGACGGACTGGAGAATCCAAATCCAGGAAATCATATCTTCAGAGAAGGTGCAAGAGTATGCTTGCTGATCGGCCGGCAGTCAACGATCCAAATGATATGAGTCACGAATCGCCGTGAAGGTCCGCAAGTGCGGTGGAGAAACCGGCAAGGTGCATTCGGAACGCCGGGCGGCAGCAACTCCGGAGTGGTCTCCTCGACTCCATCCGCGCCGGCATAGCACCGCCTCCGCAAGTCAGTGAACCAAGTTCGCGCCCTGAACAACGCGGTCAGGTGGATGGCTCTGACTATCGTGTGCTTCTGGGTCGATGCTTGCTTAGTCTCCTGCACACAAATCATTCGGCCCCCAGCGGTGAGGTCGGCGGTAAGATTGGCTTTCACCGCCTGAGCGTGTGGAGGACCTCTGTCGCATGGCAGTGTTTTGTCGACTAACACAGCCGCCATCGTGCCCCAGCATCGACGCGAGTGTCGAGCCGAAATCTGGCGAGGACAGAGTGAGATAAGGCAAGCAAGGGGCGAGTGCGAAAGCGAGCTGCAAGCACTTAAACAGCCTGGCTGCTCCACGACAGATCGGACCCCACGGCGAGGGTGCTGGCCCTTGAACGCGACGCGACGACAGGCGTCGCCCGACGGTCGTATTCCACGTCCACGGTCTGGGCCAGGATATGTTGCAGTGAATAGTCCGGGTTTACGGAGTCGCGCCAAAGGAAGAAGGCGCCGCGCCTCCGTCCGTGGAGTTCTAATTCTATGTACTGCTTAACGGCAGCGTCGGACGCTGGCAAGGGCCGAGAAGCCGCGCTTCACAGTAGAGCGCGCGCGCGCACCCCGCGACCAGGGCGGAGACCAATTTGGGTTCCGGGCAGGCTTGACTTTGTTATGTTCATCTGATATCGGGCTGCGCCAGACAACCAGGGCGTTGCTCTGGTTCGAAAAGGATGAATAGCAGGACAGCGAGCTGTCCCCAAGCGGGATGGAGACGACACCGACGCATGGTGACAACAAGACGAACAGATGGCCATGGTTCGAGAAACCTGCTGACTGACTTGGGCTCATTTGGTTGGCGTTGCCAGGGGAAGAGGGTGTCGGTCCCTGGACGTTGGGTGAGAGGGCGGGCAACGGCAACGACTGGACTGGAACAACGGCAACGACTGGACTGGAACACAGAAAGAGCCACTGCCATCCACGTTCGCTGGTGGCAGCCAGCCTTGCCCGTTCGGGGATTGGCGGTACGATGCGTGGCCCTAGCGAGAAGACATTGGCAGGGTTCTGCATGGCAACAGGGGCACTTGCGGCGGGCCCCAGAGGGCACACCTCCCGAGTCTCACTTCTGCCAGCAACCACGTCGCGTCACGCTGCACCGTGGGACGGGACAGTTGGGCTGGCGATACACGTTGGTATGAAAAGAGGCGGAGGGATAAATTAAGTTTCTGAACCTCACACCTCACCTGCCGCCCCGGTGAAGCAACAGCACCACCACCACCACCACCACTACCGCCTAGGTACCCTACCACCACCAACGGCAGGAAAGAGCAAGGGCCATGTGCCGCCTCCTGCCTTGTGTGAGGGCACATTATTAGTCTCAAGAGATTGCGGATGCGGATCCCTTGCAACAGAACATTTGCGAAGGAAATACTGGAGCACCCATCAGTCATCCCGTCCCCTCCGGACCTGGGCCGCCCCCTCCAACAAGTAAGGTAAGGTACCTAAGGTACCTCACCCTCCGTGCAGGCGCAAGCGCAGGTGCAGGTGCGGGCTGGACTTGGACTGCCTTGGACTGCTGGACTGAGAGCTGCGCCAAAATATCCTGACCATCATCCTACCTTACTTGTACCTGGCGCTACTCGCTTCTTCCTCTTCTTCTTTTCTCTCTTCCCTCCCCTACCTCACCTTGCCTTGCTTTGCCGTAATCTTCCCTTCTTGCTTGTGTTTGCCCATCCTATTTCTGGCTGCTTCTCCTCGGCGCGAGCTCATTGTCCCGGGCGAACAACTGCATACTTGTTCTTTGCATGGCCCCTCCCTCCCAATAATGCGACTTTGCGACCACTCTTTCTCTACGCAACCGACCCTCCCGCGACCTTGCCCAGCTTAACAACGCCCTGGCCGACTTGCAAGCCCATCGCCTTCGATCGCGAACCGACGCTCCAGCTGCGCGCCGCAACGGCAACGACGTAATAATCCAGACCACCGAGAGCCATGTGGCGGCGAACCTACCTGTTCCTCGTGCTGGTCCGGCTGTGGTTCGCGCTGTCGCCCAGCTACCTGCACCCCGACGAGAACTTCCAGGGCCCAGAGGTCATTGCAGGTATGTTCTTGTGTCGTTGGCTGCTGCGATCCGTGTCGTTTGCGACGGGCGCGCGCAGGTCTGCGCTGCGCCTTGGAGCTCCCCCGAGCTTCCGTGAGCTCGCATTGACTTTCGCGCTCGTTTTCGCTTTGGAACACTAAGACTAACGGCGTGGCGCAGGCCAAATATTTAGCTACCCCGTACGACACACATGGGAATTCACAAGCGAACATCCGATACGGAGCGTCTTCCCATTATGGCCCGTTTACGGCTTGCCGATGATGCTGCTGCGATGGCTGTGGATCGGCAACGGACACGACGGGGAGATCCCCCCCATCGCAGTCTTTTGGACCCTGCGCATCCTCATGTTCCTCACCAGCTTCGTCTTGGAGGACTGGGCCATCCACGAGCTCATCAGCTCGCCGCGGCACCGCCGGGTCGCCGTGCTGCTGGTGGCATCGTCCTACGTGACCTGGACATACCAAACCCACACCTTCTCGAACTCGGTGGAATGTTTGGTTGTCGCATGGTGCTTGGTTTTGATCCAGCGCATTGTTGAAAGCCCGGTAGGGAACCCCTGGATTGCGCGAGCTCTGGTCATGCTAACGTTCGCGACAGCAACAATCATCGCTTCTTGCTTCCACGATACTTGGAATCGTGGCCGTTTTTGGATTGTTTAATAGGATTACTTTCCCGGCATTCTTGCTGATTCCGGGACTTCGCTTGATACCCCATTTTCTCAATAGGTTTGCATACTTTCGATCACAGCTTGGCAGCTGGGCACTAACAGCTTCCCAGGCCCTCATCTCTCGCCGTCATGGTGTTGGCTGGGCTCACAACTACTTTGGTTGCCATTACCCTCGATACGGCATTCTACATTCCTGAACCCATCTCATGGGCAGACCTAATCTCCCGACCAGTCATCACGCCACTGAATAATCTAAAGTACAACATCGACCCCGAGAACCTGGCTCAGCATGGATTGCACCCCTGGTACCAACACCTATTGGTCAACATCCCCATGTTGATCGGACCAGCTGCTCTGCTACTGTTCACGCAACCGCATGTGTCGTTGCGCCTGTATTCGGCCATCTCCGGTGTTTTCGTGCTGTCTATCTTCCAGCACCAAGAAGCCAGATTCCTGCTTCCAACTGTTCCGCTCATCCTCTCTTCGGTCAATGTGCCCAAGAGTCGCACCGTTCTCAGGGTATGGATCGCAGCTTGGATTGGCTTCAACTTCTTCTTCGGTATTTTAATGGGCATCTACCACCAGGGTGGAGTCGTTCCGGGCCAGGTCTTCCTGAGCAAGCAACCAGATGCGACCCAGGCCGTCTGGTGGAAAACTTACACGCCACCTATCTGGCTTCTTAACGGCAAGAACGAGGTGCTTACCACCCGCGACGTCATGGGAATGAAGGGCGATGCTCTGCTGGAGGAGTTGGATAAGCTTGCAACTTGCGATACACCCGCAGACAGACGCAATTCGGAATATCTGAAGGAGAAGAACGGCACCTACCTGATCGCGCCGGCGTCGGCGACATGGATCGACCCTTATCTCCCCAACAAGGGACTCAAAGGCCTACGATTTCGTGAAGTTTGGCGCTACAGGCAGCATCTGAATCTCGACGACCTCGACTTTGGCGATGACGGTGTTTGGAATACCCTGACAAGAGTAATCGGCAGACGCGGCCTCGTAGCCTGGCGAGTGACGAAGAGCTGCAAATAAGGAGGACCAAGCACAAAAACACAGCGAATGAAGATTTACGTTTGATGACATTTTACGAGCGCCTAAATGCAAGTGGTATCACACATGCCCCTTTGATCGCGAATCCCATATCGCGCCCCCAAACGCCGAAACTCCGTCCCAATGCCGCACGTCTCGACCTCGATAAACGTCTCTCGGCCTCTCAGGCAGCACTCACTGAGCCGCCCCGCGAATTTCGTAGTTCCGTATCGGTCGTTAGAGGCGCTTCTCAACGCGAAACCCGGGCGCGCGTTGAGCGCCACCCTATGTCGTGCCACCAAATATTCCCAAAAATACGCGGGAGGCTGCCCCAATGCGACATGTCGCCTGTCGTATCCTCCTACGGTAACGATGATGCGGATGTCGTATTCAGGTCGACGGCAAAGTACCAGTTTCCAGAGATGTTGGCCTTGCCCAGCCGGCTCTTCATCCAGCACACGTGGTTGCCGTAATAGTCGCCCCAGCCGGCCCCGACACACTCCTTCCGCGCGGCGCACCGGTCAATACAGTTGGCCATCGTCGTCGCGTTCTCCGAGCTGAGGTCGATGGAGCCGTCCTCGCTGTTGTAGTCGTGTCCGCATATCAGACGGAAGTGGCGGGCTGGCGCGTCCTGCGCGGCAAAGGTTGAGTTGTCGGATGCCGGGCAGGTGATGTTTGCGGTTTTTGTTGTCTCCAGCCCCGATGAGTCGCTGCGACAATGGTCAGTTACACGGGCGGGAGGGAGATGGGAGCCAAGAAGCGGGATGACGAACTCTGATCCACCCGAGCCGGACGACGACGGGCTATGCCGCGACCGCCGCCCGAAGGCCAAGCCGGCACCTAGGCCGATGGCGATTGCCGCGACCACCAAGACGATGGCGACAGCCATGACGATGTAGCACACCTTGCGACGCATCCCGCATAAACGTCGGCCGTCCGGCTCCGGCGACATTGGTGGCGGCGGGTGGTGGTACCCCCCGGGATACTGCTGGTGATACGGGTTCGCCAAGCCGGCAGTGCTGCCGTATCCGCCGGGGCTCACGACGGAGGACGACGGGGTCGGGGAGCCGGCGACCTCGAGGCCCGGTTCCTTCTTCTTGTGCCACGACGGGTCATCGATGACCTGCGGCATCGACGACGTCTTGGCATCTACGTGGTTGTATGGCGCGACTTCCGGCAAGGGGATGTCGTCGCGGCTCCACGGGAGGGGATGCACGACCTCCAGGCCGGATTCATATTGCTGTGGGGGATGCTGCGGCAGCTGCTGCTTGTTCTCGGGCTGCTGGGCCGGCTTGACGAAGACGCCCAGTATCTTGTCTTTTACCGACGGGCTGAATTTGACGTTATCCTCTATCGCCTCCGCGTCCTCTCGTTCCGGCCCCATCATTTACGCGGCCCCCCCTCCGGCGAGGCCCAAAAAGAAGAAATGAGAATGACTTTTTCACGCCGAAGGGATCTGCCAAACGGATTGGCGGCTCCGGACAACAGTTGGGTAAGCGACTCTGCAGGATTCAGGATGGGCCGCCCCTTTTTTGGGTTGGGCGGCGGCGGGACAGACTACCCTTTAGTTGTTGGCCTCGACAACAACCGGGGGAGGTGGGAACAGACGGCAAACTAGACGGAAAAAGAGAAGAATCGACAGGGGACGGAGCTTATGAGGACCTGCATGCCTACTAGTAAGATGAGAGGGGAGAGAGAGCGCGAGAGAGAGGGCAGAAAAAGCAGAAAGCAGAAACGCAGGAAAGCGAGCTAGTCGTTAATACGACATTTGGCTTCTTCCATAAGTCAGCCCCCGGGAAGGAAGAGGAGGAGGGGGGGGGGGGGGGGGGGGGGGGGGTGCGTATATTATGGCTTGATTTAAAAAAAAAAAAGGGGGGGGGGGGGGGGGGGACCCAACCCCCCACAAAAAAACACCCACACAACA